>CM053030.1:6181197-6331197 GCA_028564925.1 Lithobates sylvaticus
AGGCCTAAAAGATGATTAAATGATCGCAAAAAATAAAATTATATACAAATAGAAAGCGGACTCTGGCAGCAAAAGCTTTTAGCGACCGGCCTTCAGAAGGAACCCTAAAAACTTCTCTAGAGGTAGTCACCTGCAAAATTACATCTTGATCACATATTTTTGGGGGGGGGGGGGGGGGGGGGGGGGATCTTTTACCTGCCAAAAGGCCTTGTATTTGTTCATCCAGTCCTGAGATGGACACAGGCCCGTAACAGGCACAGCCAAGTATATGACACCTCCCCCCCATTTATAAAGTATAGACGCAAATCCTAAGAGGTCTATTGAATGTGGATGTGTCGGCTTTCATACCGAAATCAACTCCAGCGCTGTCTACACCCGCGCCGTGTGCCATGACCCGCCTGGAGGGTTCCCTTTACCCCCCTCAGGAAAGGCGGAGCACCACTTTAATATGGAAGATAAAAAGAAAAAGCCACACGACACTTCTACAAAAGAAAACCGCATTTTATTTAACAAATCTGGGTGGCCGAGAGCCAAGATAGGATCACATACATGTCTGGAAAAACAAACACTGGCCCCAAATGTCTAACACTGGGGGTGGGAGGGCCCCCCAACCGATACTGGAGAGAATAGAGGCCCCCCCCCAACCGATACTGGAGAGAATAGAGGCCCCCCCCCCCCCCCAACCGATACTGGAGAGAATAGAGGCCCCCCCCCCCCCCCCCCCAACCGATACTGGAGAGAATAGAGGCCCCCCCCCCCCCAACCGATACTGGAGAGAATAGAGGGCCCCAACCGATACTGGAGAGAATAGAGGCCCCCCCCCCCAACCGATACTGGAGAGAATAGAGGCCCCCCCCCCAACCGATACTGGAGAGAATAGAGGCCCCCCCCCCCCCCCCCCCCCAACCGATACTGGAGAGAATAGAGGCCCCCCCCAACCGATACTGGAGAGAATAGAGGCCCCCCCCAACCGATACTGGAGAGAATAGAGGCCCCCCCCCAACCGATACTGGAGAGAATAGAGAGGGGGGGCCCCCCCTCCAGAGCACCACCCCCATTTCAAGCGGTAAATCCCTGCTGCTTCGTTCTGCTGCCAAAACCAGGAGAAAAAAAAAAAAACGAGAAAAGTTGTTACAGTAACTTTATCGAGAAGGAAGACAGGAAGTCGCGGCGCAATGCCGACTCATCGCCGCCGTTTTATTAAAGGAGATACAACTTCCAGTTGTCCCCCGCCGCCGAGATAACCGCATCAATATCTACACATGTCTCCTTAAAGCTGAACTCTGAACAAAAACCCATAACCCCCCCCCCCCCCCCCAACCAACCAATCCTTCTCTGACCCACTTCTACTTACCGTAAAACCCAACTGAACGGTAAATGAGCAAAAACACATTCAAGGTGCATCCATACAAAGGGAGTAGAAAAGCCTGTCCGCAGAGGGCAATTGCTCTCTATCTGGAAGCAGTGGTCTCTCTGCAGAGGCCCACCTCACACAAGTCTGAGCTACAGCTCTCAAATCGGCAAAGATGATGCTTTCTGCTGATCGGGAAGCTCAGACTTGCAGGAAAGGGGGGGCTGGTGTGGGACCTCTGCTGCCAGAAGGGACAAGAGGGGGGGGGACTGGGACTCCGGACCATGAAGGGAAGTATAAAATGGGTCATAGAGACTTTAATATCTCCATCGCCGGCCCTGTGCAGAAATTGCAGCATGGCTCTGGTTCCTATGCCATGCTGGCACATCCCTGAACCATGTGCCCCCAGAACCGTGACCGAGCGGTCAGTGTCATTTTCAAGTCATCTAGCAATGATCAGGAGCGGGTAGGACGGGCTCCCAATTATGTGATCAGGAAGCCCACATATCCCCCCCCCCCCCCCCCCCCCCAGCATTAAAATCATTTAAAGAGCCAGTGGAAAGGGGTTGGGTGCAGATGGCGATACTGCTATTTGTGCACCCCCAACAGAGTTCAGCTTTAAACAGTGGGCACTGCAGCTCCAATCGGCTGCCAACTACAGGGGGGGGGGGGGCACTGCAGCTCCAATCGGCTGCCAGCTCCAAAGGGTGGGCACTGCAGCTTCAATCGGCTGCCAGCTCCAAAGGGTGGGCACTGCAGCTTCAATCAGCTGCCAGCTCCAAAGGGTGGGCACTGCAGCTTCAATCAGCTGCCAGCTCCAAAGGGTGGGCACTGCAGCTTCAATCAGCTGCCAGCTCCAAAGGGTGGGCACTGCAGCTTCAATCAGCTGCCAGCTCCAAAGGGTGGGCACTGCAGCTCCATCCAATCGGCTGCCAGCTCCAAAGGGTGGGCACTGCAGCTCCATCCAATCGGCTGCCAGCTCCAAAGGGTGGGCACTGCAGCTTCAATCGGCTGCCAGCTACAATGGGTGGGCACTGCAGCTCCTATCGGCTGCCAGCTACAAAGGGTGGGCACTGCAGCTCCTATCGGCTGCCAGCTACAATGGGTGGGCACTGCAGCTCCTATCGGCTGCCAGCTACAAAGGGTGGGCACTGCAGCTCCAATCGGCTGCCAGCTCCAAAGGGTGGGCACTGCAGCTTTAATTGGCTGCCAGCTACAATGGGTGGGCACTGCAGCTCCTATCGGCTGCCAGCTACAAAGGGTGGGCACTGCAGCTTCAATCGGCTGCCAGCTACAATGGGTGGGCACTGCAGCTCCAATCGGCTGCCAGCTCCAAAGGGTGGGCACTGCAGCTCCAATTCGCCATTCCATGAGGCCATGATGGTGTCACTCTGGTAGTTGGATGTGAGTGACACCAAACAGGCGGGCGAGGGAGGCGGGTGAAATGGATGGGGACAGCACTGGAAATCGGAGACACAAGCAGCCATCATGGCAAATCTGGAAGAATCAGGTTGAACTTTGAAACACAACCCCCCCCCCCCCCCCCCCCCCCCCCCCAAAAAAAAAAAAACGACACGGCCCACATGAACTTCCCAAAAGAGGTAGATTTCAGTCTAGCAGACGTCACACCTGACCGGTTATCTGCGACAGAAAACAAAGGAGAAAAAAAAAAAAAAAATATGCAACTGTTAGTAAAATTGGGTCCAGAGCTGGAGGTCCCGTCTCAAGTGCTGCCCCTAGTGGGCAAAAGCAACAAGTACCATTCGATGCAAGACCCAGGAACACAAGCCTCAAACTTACTGAAGATGTTTTATTACAAAAAAAAAAAATAAAATTATTAAAAATGAAGCTAAACATGCAACATGGATCTCCCACAAACACAGTAATAAAAAAAAAAAAATGGCATTTTGAGAAAAAAAATAAATTCTGGAATCAGTGTTGAATGCTAAGGTTGGGGGGGGGAGGGGGATGGAACACGCAAACTCCCAGAAGTACGCAATGGATTGACGCCTTTCTCCAATAAATACTCTAAAAAGCGAGGGGCCTGCAGTCATTTCACTGGTCAGACGGATCCGTCTGTATAAAAACTCCTCACTCCGGGTACAAAGTGACAGCTGGGAGAGGCGGGCCGGGCGCGGCACATTACCCGCTTATGGGGCTGCTGGGGCTGGAGGCACCATAGGAGGGGGTGTTGGTCCGTCGTTGGGGGGTGGTGGTGGCGGTGGTGCCTGTTGCTGGGGTGGTGGCGTCGGATCTGCAGACAAAATACAGGTTTTATATATTAGATATATACTCCAAGTACAAAACTATATATAGTCAACCTACACAATGCTTCATACAACATTCAGGAATGGGTACAGCGCTACGGAATATGTCAGAGCTATATCACTGTATAATAGTGTGTGACTGTGGGGGAGGGGACATTAGAGTGTAAGCCCCTCTGTACAGAGACTGATGTGACTGTGGGGGGAGGGGACATTGTACAGAGGAGCTTACACTCTAATGTCCCCTCCCCCCACAGTCACAGCACACACTCTAATGTCCCCTCCCCCCACAGAGCCTGATGTGACTGTGGGGGAGGGGACATTAGAGTGTAAGCTCCTCTGTACAGAGACTGATGTGACTGTGGGGGAGGGGACATTAGAGTAAGCTCCTCTGTACAGTCACATCAGTCTCTGTACAGAGGAGCTTACACTCTAGAGACTGATGTGACTGTACAGAGGAGCTTACACTCTAATGTCCCCTCCCCCCACAGACACATCAGTCTCTGTACAGAGGAGCTTACACTCTAATGTCCCCTCCCCCCACAGAGACTGATGTGACTCGGGTAGAGATAAGGATAAAGCTCTTACACATGCCATTCGGAGCCATTGGCGGTCGCACATTCATCATCCCGCCTGGCATGGGGGGCATCGCTGCCTGTGGAGGTTGGGGGTGAGGTGGTCCAGCTGCTGGATGCTGCATGTTGGGCATTATCCGGGATGCCATAGGAGGTGCAGACATGGCGCTCGGCCCGGGAACCGGACCTGTAAAAATGAAATGGAGTGTTAGTTTCTGTGGTTACCGCTACCCGTGTCAGCGCTCTGTCACTGCGAGGGGATGGGGGGGGGGGATTGGAGGAGCACCGCTGAGTCAGTACGACCAATTCCAGGAAGCGACGAAACCTTCCTCCGCTCTGTACTGTCACCCTATTGGTCAGGATGGGAACCAGCGCCGTCATAGATTGGAGGAGTGGATATCCCCATCCATCCTACACTATGTGCATCTGCACTGAAAATATCTTCCGGATACTTTGCGAGACCCCCCCCCCCCCAAACAGGCCACCCCCACTGCTCAGACCCCCCCACAAAGGACGCCTGCCCACCCCCGATCCCCACACAGGCCAGCCCACCTGCCCCCCAAGCTCCTGATTCCCACACAGGCCCCCCCCCCACAACCACCCACACACCCCCACACACACACACACACACAGGCTGCCCGCCTGGCCCCCCAAACTCCTCCGATCCCCACAGGCAGCCCCCCACACAGGCCGCCCGCCTGCCCCCACACTCCTCCGACCCCCACAAATGCTGCCGAGCCTGCCCCAAACTCCTCTGATCCCCCACACAAGCCCCCCCCCCCAGACAAAGGCCCCCCCACACTCCTCCGATCCACACTCAGGCCAGCCCACCTGCCCCCAAACTCCTGAGCCCCACACAGCCCCCCACAAAGGCCGCCCCGCCTGCCCCCCAAACTCCTTCGATCCCCCACCCCAAACTCCTCCAACCCCCACATGGGCCGCCCCACCATTCCTCCGACCCCACGCAGGCCACCCCACCACAAGCTGCCCCACCCGCAATCCTCACAGGCTGCCCCCCCCCCACTCCTCCAATCTACAGACGTCTTTTTCCCCCAACCTGACAGACCGCTCATTTCACCACACCAGATACAGACTTTCCCCATTCCTCCATTGCACCTGAGCGGGGGGCAAAGAGGGCGGTGCCTTCATGCGCCCCCCGCCCAGTGCGCTCACAGCACAGTGACGAAGCTGTCAAAGACAGTCCGTCACAGAGGTCACGTGGGCTGGAAGGGGTTAAACTCTACTACAATTTGCTTTTTGCTGCACCTGTCACCCCTACATAGCGTACCACCGACGTCACGTGACAGCCAATACGCTAAACAGGGACCGATGGCACTGCACAAGCGGCGTCCGCACAATGTATTATGAGGTTCCATAGACAATGGAAGCTTTATTCTGCCCCCTGCTGGTGAGAGAGGCAACCGCAACATAATTCTCATCAATTATAACTGAACCAGAATGTAAATCTGTGCCGATATAAAAAAAAGGTGTCTATACCAAACCAGACCCCCCCCGGACTACAACAGACTGCGGAACTCCCCCGGACTACAACAGACTGCGGAACTCCCCCGGACTACAACAGACTGCGGAATTTAATGAAATTTGTATAATCTGATTTTATTATAGTCTTAACTGCCCCTCGGGGAGAAGCACAGCTACCATCGGGAGTGGAGTAAAAGGCTCAGAGTATTTATCCATCATTAATCAGTTGCCCCCGATGTCTGGGGCTGGTTTGGTATTTACACTGAAAGGATTTCATTTTTTTTTCTAAACAAAGTCGGGTGCAGAGAGATCAATGAGCTGTAATATTATATTGCAGTTTTTAGTGAACGTCCCCCTTGTGGTGAGAAGTGGCACTGCAGCATTGACTGATGGTGATAAGATGTGCGGGGGACAACCTGCCACCTCCAGGCATCCATGTCAGAAGTCTGATCCTCAACCACCAAATAGCAGCCCGAGCTACATCCAATGAAGTGCGAGGGAGGGACGCTTCCCTTATCAGCTGCAGTGACCCCCGGCCTTGTAATGCCCCGAGTGCCCACCCCAAATGACCCCACCCTTGTAGGACCCTCCCACTGACGCCAGCCTTATAGGGCCCACTCATTGACTCCCACCTTATCGTTCCAAATTCGCACCCCCATTGACCCCGGCCTTGTAGCCCCCCCAGTGCCCACCCCCATTGACCCCGGCCTTACTGTGCCCACCCCCTGACCCCGGCCTTACTGTGCCCACCCCCTGACCCCGGCCTTACTGTGCCCACCCCCTGACCCCGGCCTTACTGTGCCCACCCCCTGACCCCGGCCTTACTGTGCCCACCCCCTGACCCCGGCCTTACTGTGCCCACCCCCTGACCCCGGCCTTACTGTGCCCACCCCCTGACCCCGGCCTTACTGTGCCCACCCCCTGACCCTGACCCCGGCCTTACTGTGCCCACCCCCTGACGCCGGCCTTACTGTGCCCACCCCCTGACGCCGGCCTTACTGTGCCCACCCCCTGACGCCGGCCTTACTGTGCCCACCCCCTGTGCCCACCCCCTGACGCCGGCCTTACTGTGCCCACCCCCACTGACCCCAGCCTTACTGTGCCCACCCCCTGACCCCCTGACGCCGGCCTTACTGTGCCCACCCCCACAACCTTATCTTTACCCCGTGTGCCCACTTCCACTGACCCCGACCTTATCGTTACCGAGGGCCCACCCCCTGACCCCAGCCTTACTGTGCCCACCCCCTGACCCCAGCCTTACTGTGCCCACCCCCACTGACCCCAGCCTTACTGTGCCCACCCCCACTGACCCCAGCCTTACTGTGCCCACCCCCACTGACCCCAGCCTTACTGTGCCCACCCCCACTGACCCCAGCCTTACTGTGCCCACCCCCACTGACCCCAGCCTTACTGTGCCCACCCCCACTGACCCCAGCCTTACTGTGCCCACCCCCACTGACCCCAGCCTTACTGTGCCCACCCCCACTGACCCCAGCCTTACTGTGCCCACCCCCACTGACCCCAGCCTTACTGTGCCCACCCCCACTGACCCCAGCCTTACTGTGCCCACCCCCACTGACCCCAGCCTTACTGTGCCCACCCCCACTGACCCCAGCCTTACTGTGCCCACCCCCACTGACCCCAGCCTTACTGTGCCCACCCCCACTGACCCCAGCCTTACTGTGCCCACCCCCACTGACCCCAGCCTTACTGTGCCCACCCCCACTGACCCCAGCCTTACTGTGCCCACCCCCACTGACCCCAGCCTTACTGTGCCCACCCCCACTGACCCCAGCCTTACTGTGCCCACCCCCACTGACCCCAGCCTTACTGTGCCCACCCCCACTGACCCCAGCCTTACTGTGCCCACCCCCACTGACCCCAGCCTTACTGTGCCCACCCCCACTGACCCCAGCCTTACTGTGCCCACCCCCACTGACCCCAGCCTTACTGTGCCCACCCCCACTGACCCCAGCCTTACTGTGCCCACCCCCACTGACCCCAGCCTTACTGTGCCCACCCCCACTGACCCCAGCCTTACTGTGCCCACCCCCACTGACCCCAGCCTTACTGTGCCCACCCCCACTGACCCCAGCCTTACTGTGCCCACCCCCACTGACCCCAGCCTTACTGTGCCCACCCCCACTGACCCCAGCCTTACTGTGCCCACCCCCACTGACCCCAGCCTTACTGTGCCCACCCCCACAACCTTATCTTTACCCTGTGTGCCCACCCCCACAACCTTATCTTTACCCCGTGTGCCCACCTCCACTGACCCCGACCTTATCGTTACCGAGGGCCCACCCACTGTCCCCAGCCTTGTAGCGCCCCGAGGGCCCACCCACTATCCCCGGCATTGTAGCGCCCCGAGGGCCCACCCACTATCCCCGGCATTGTAGCGCCCCGAGGGCCCACCCACTATCCCCGGCATTGTAGCGCCCCGAGGGCCCACCCACTATCCCCGGCATTGTAGCGCCCCGAGGGCCCACCCACTATCCCTGGCCTTGTAGCGCCCCGAGGGCCCACCCACTATCCCTGGCCTTGTAGAACCCACCCACACTGACCTCGGCCTTATCGTTTACCCCTAGTGCCCAGCCCCACTGACCCGGCCATATCATACCCCCTGAGTGTATGGCCATATGTATGTATGTCTGTCTGTCTGTCTGTCTGTCTGTTGACGTCCGCTCTGGTCACTCTGCACCCGTCTTTGTAAAGGAGGAAGATCGATTACCGCCACCTGTGCAGACACCACCAAAATCATTCATGCCCCTCCTACACACAACTTTACACTATATTCTACTTCAACTTTTTATACAAGATAAAAAAACTAAAGCTGAACTCCCAGCAAACCCAATTATGGGAGCAGTTTTACATGCCAAGGGCCTTATATTGCTGCCCATCCAGCCTGGAGATTTGCACAGCTCTGCTACACAGTACAGCCCTGCCTGGCAGAGCAGCCAAACTGATATCTTTCTGTTGCAGAAGGACTTCTAGGTCTTGTCCCTCCCACAGCCTGTGACTGGACAGTAAAAGGAGAAGCAGCAGAGTAATGAGCTCATCTCTCTGCTCTACCCTTCTATCAACGTGTTCCTCACATTGCAGCACACCTCTGTATATTCTTTATCTGGATCACAACTCCTAACGTATAAACATCCTGCCCTGAACAGAGCGTGCTCAGCAACAGCACACAGAACCTCCACTTAATAAAAGGAATTCTCTATTACCATCATACGCCATTCCACCAAGAACCAAAACGTGAACACCATTCCAACCAAAGAGTGCTGTGAAGTTTAGCACACTGGTGAAAAAAAAGGTCTCCCACTCTCCCAACCAATCACAAACATTCTGACTTACCACTCCCCTGCCAACGGCCAGAATACATGCCTGGTTGTGGCGGATGGGCAGGTGGCATCTGGTGGTGAGCGGCATAGGGAGGCGGCTGCTGTTGCTGAGTGTGAGCTATGATCCCACCTGGGTGGGGAGGAGCTGGGATGTGGCCCATACCGGGGGCTCCAGGGCCTGGCGATGGGTGCTGGGGGTTCTGCCCATGCTGCGGCTGCTGCAGGGTCTGTCCGAGCTGCTGCTGTAGGTTCGGCCCGAGCTGCTGCTGCTGCAGGTTCTGTCCGTGCTGCTGCTGTTGTTGCTGCTGCAGGTTCTGTCCGTGCTGCTGCTGCTCCATCTGCTGGCGCGCCCTCATCTCCGCATACTTCAGCTGCTCCATGTGGAAGCTCTGCCGCTCAGTCAGGAGCTGCTGACGCTGCTGTTCCAGCTGGAAGGACAGAAGAAAATTATTATATGCTTTGCTAATAATTAAAGGGCATTAAGTGCTTATATGCTAAAGCTAGGTTTCATTTCTTCCCCCACCCCCCCACTCTCTCCAGAACAGGTCCGCTTGCTGGAATGACATTGCGGAAAGAGGATACTGGAAGAAAAACTGTTCTGTGGATTCCTGGAGCGTCTTGTAGAAGACTGCTTCTCAACCCTGTCCAAGTATCCCCAACAGGCCATGTTTGCAGGTTTTCCTTCATCTTGCACAGGTGCTTTAAAGAGGAAGTAAACCCTCTTTTACAACTTTAGCTTACAGGTAAGCCTATATTAAGGCTTACCTGTAGCTAACAGGGATATCTCCTAAACCTGCACGATGTCATGCGGCACATGCGCAGTAGCGACAACTGAAGCATTGGCGCTATATGCCGATGCTTCAGTTGTTATATGCCGCTCTCGTGCGCATGACGTCATCGCGGCTCCGGCAAATCACAGCGCCGGAGCCGCGATGCCCGGAAGTCACTCCGGGAGAAGATGCCGGTGGTCGAAGGGGGAGAAGAGGACCGATGCCGAGGCTTCGATTTCAGGTAAGTGATGCATAATTAGCTAGTATGCTATGCATACTAGCTAATTATGCCTTTGTCTTGCAGGGTTTTATTTTCGATTTTTTTCAAGAGGGTTTACTTCCTCTTTAAAATCAGTCAATGGCTTGATATTTTGGATATCTATTTTATCTAAGAGAAATTCCCAAATCATGGCCTGTTTGGGGGGTGCTTGAGGACAGGGTTGAGAACCAGTGTTGTAGAACCGATTATTACGTCTCCTGGATCTACAATGGAGGTATTTAGGAATCCGATCAGGTTAATGGTGTTCCAAGAAAACAGAAATTAATGTCTCTTTATAACCAATATGCTGCTATGCTTGGGATTTTATTTATTATTTTTTTTTTTTTTATAGACCTATTTAACTACTTGACCTCCGGAAGGTTTTACCCCCTTCATGACCAGGATATGTTTTGCTATTCAACACTGCGCTACTCAAAGTGGCGATTGTACCCAAATGTAAGCTCACAGGAGCAGGGCCCTCCTAACATTGTTGCTGTACTGTCTCCCTTTGTACTGTAAAGCGCTGCGCAAACTGTTGGCACTATAAAGAATTAAATATTTTTTTCCACACAAAAATAGAGCTTTCTTTTGGTGGTATTTGATCACTGGGGGTTTTATTTTGTGTTAAATAAAAATGTGGGGGGGGGGGGGCCCCGAAAAATTTGAAGAGACAAAATTGATATGTTCTACCCTGCTGTAAAACATACCCAATAAAACCTAATTTCTTAGCTAGATATATAGAGAGAGAATCTCTATATATCTCTATCATCTAATCCATGTACCCATCTAGCTATGTACCCATCTAGCTATGTACCCATCTAGCTATGTACCCATCTAGCTATCATCTATGTATCTATCATCTATGTATCGATCTAAATCGCTCCCCTCTCATTCTGATGTACTAACGGGCGATCCAATTTCTTGAGGACCTAAAAATGCCAGGACAGTACAAATATACCCCAAATAACCTTTGAAAAAGTAGAGAGTCCGAAGTATTTAGTAAGAGGCATGGCAAATTTTTTGACAATTTTAGACATACACCGCCCCCCCCTTTTAACTTTTTTTTTTTTTTTTAAATCATACTGCCAGTGCAGAACAGAGTCATCATATAACTGGTGTGGCGGTGATCAAGGAATACCACCAGCTGGTGGACCGTACGTTGAATTTTTTTCATCATAGTAGTTCAGTGTCACCATGGTGACACCTGTATTACTCTAGGGGACGGATGATCATGGAAATTTTTATTTCGGTACACCGAATGTCGTTACAGTGTTGAAAACTAAAAGCAATATTTTGGACCATCACGAATGGGCTTCATTCACAACAGATGTGATTATTTTTGTGATGCAATGATTGGCCCACAGCCATCACATGGTACAGGGTGTTGTGAGTGGCCCAGGTACAATGTGATAGCTGTGGGTCAATCACAATACTAAGCACAGATGTTCTGGAAACACATTCATAAACAGTTGTGTTTACAATGTGATGCAACCACTATCTGGCCGGGTACAGGGATCCGCTGTATCTGATGGACAGTGGTCACAGGAGCAGTGCCCCCCGCTAGCCAGTGACGTACAAGCACATGATTGTACCTGCCGCCTGCTCGCATTATATTTACTGTGAGCGGTCGACAGGTGGTTAACATGTAAAATGATTGTATTGGGTGGTCTTACATGGAGCTTAAAAATTCAAATTTTTTTTTTGTACTCTATGGCTTTCATCTCCCAGAGAAAAGGATTTTACATAGAGAGACCCCCCCCCCCTTATCCTCCAGCAGCTGGGTACCACCAGCTTTGCAGTTAAAGCCAGCAGGGTGGAAAATTGGATCCTGGGACAGAAGGTCTTGGCGGAGCGGCAGGTGCCAGTGCGTTGGTGACGCGCCAAAACGAGAGCTGCAAACCAGGCCCAGCATGGCCAGTCCAGGACTACGAGAATGCTTTCCCGCTCTATTCTGTGTAGCAACCAGAGGGATGAGTTTCAGCAAGGGAAAGGGATTACCAATACCAGGGAGCTACCAGCGCATCCGATGCCTCCATCCAGAGATACCAAGACCTGGACAAACGTGGGAACCTTCTGATATATCCTGGGAGGTGAGGAGATCCACACCTGGCATGCCCCAGCTTTGACGTATCTGAAGAAGGACCTTCATGTGTAGAGGCTATTCCCTATCCACCACAATAATCTGGCTGTGCCCTTCCATGAATGGAACTCCTCCTGCTGGACATGGCAGGTACACCAAGGATCTGACCTTGATCGAAGGGTCTTCGTGTGCTCATCTCTCTACTTTATAATGGTTTTAATTTGTAGCTCGTCTCAATTACATTTTTTCAAAAACCCTCTCCATGAGCAGAGGTGGACTCTGCCTGTATCAATCAATACTCCACTAACACATTCCAGAGCAACAAAAATGGGCAATTCTAGAATGGACTCAGAGTAAAATATATAACTACAGCACAGATGTTATATAACAGAATACATTAATGAACACCGACATTTCTTCTCGTTAAGGAATGTACCGAGCGCGAACTTTCCCATACGGGCTCCACAATAAGCTGCGTTATCTGCACTGCGGGCAAGGTCACTCTGCGACTGAACCATCTAAACTGATATGCAGGGTGACGGGTAGAACAAAACATCAGGAAAGAACGGGCGGGCGCCGCGCCTGCAGTTTGTCAGAAGCGATCAGACTGATGAGAGAATGACGGAGGGGGGCTGACAGCTGATATACTCGGGGCACAGGGATAAAAAAAAAAAAAAAAAAAAAAATATGGAGCAAAGGGTGAGAAAAGACAGTCGAGGAGCATGTGGAGTGCAGAGAGTTTGTGCGTCAGATGCAGAAAGGTCCTCATACATGGAGGCTTCTCTTGTCAGGAAGACACCTTGTCCATAATCAGAGCCCGCCTTTTAGAAGACACCAGCACTGGAATCTTCTCTGGAAAGAAACCGACATGGCATGGTGGAGTCTGAACTTGTTATTGCCTTTTGTCCTCATTCCCCTAAAGCTGCAGTCACATGATGCTCCAGTCCAGGGTTGTTTGTTCTGACTAGAGGTTGGGTCCTTCTTCAGGTGTCCACTTCACTGCCTGCAGGAACACCTTTCTAATGCCGGGGTCCTCAGGATCCACAAGTGGGGGGGACTGGCCTCCGTCCCACAGTGGCTGCACATGAGGGGGACTGGCTGGCGCCACACAGTGGCCGGGGGGGGGGGGTGGGGGGGTGGACGACTGGCCACAGTGGCCGCGCCGGGAATTGGGGGGGCCACTGGCCGGCATCACACAGTGGCGGTGCATCTAGCCGGCGTCACACAGTGGCAGCGCCGGGGGGGGGGGTGTACCTGCCGGCGTCACACAGTGGCAGCGCCAGGGGGGGGACTGGCTGGAGTCGCAGAGCTGGGTTAGTGGTCCCCCACCCAAAACCAGTTCCAATAACAGTTTCTCTCCTTTTCTGACTATAGAAGGTCGGGGCCTTCTTCAGGTGTCCACTTCAATGCCTGCATGACAGCAACACTTCCTATTGGCCGTCTAACGGCGGGGTCCTCAGGACTCTAAGTGGCATCTGCAATGGTAGTACAGGGGACTAATCGGCACCTGCAGAGTCTGAGGGGTGGTCCCAACCACCCAAAAAATGGTGCAGGCAAAGAACCCAAAACTTATCTGCTTTTTTTTTGTTATATCTGTTTAAGATAAAAAAAAAAAAAAAAAAAAATACCCTGCCAGAATGTGTGATAACTTCCTATACTCCATCAGTTACATTGCTCCCAGCTATCCTTGTTGACTACAGAGTACAGGAAACACACTGTCACCCTATGAAAGAGTGGCAAGAAAAGGAAAACCCCCGGAGAGAAGAACACCAATTGGTAACCTGCAATATTTTATATTTTTGATTGTGGGATTAGATACACTTTGAGGGATTACATTTAAAGCCCATTCACACCAAATGCAGCGAGATGCATTTTTAATGCATTCCCACGACACAGACCGTCCACAATCCATGTTAGCCAATGAGCAGAGTTCACACAGCTTCATTGTTAAACACACACACCTAAAGCTCCAGTCATGCAACATTCCAGTCCAACGTTCTTTTCTGCCGACACCAGGGGGCACTTCCTATTGGCTGACCAGTGGCGGGGTATTCTCTCAATCCAGAAATGGGAGTGATGGGGCAAGGGGACCAGCTGGCACCTCTGTAGCACCAGATTAAAAAAGGTCCCCCCACACTGGGATTCGGGGTGGATGAAAAACAAGGATGGTGTGCTGGATTAGATTAGAGGGGGGGGTTATGTGCCCAGAGACTGGTTTCAACACTTAACGTTCCGCCGTGTACAAGGTAAAAACGTGGCTCAGACTCCGGAGCCGGGACAGCTCAGAAATCCCGGCACGATCTGTAGAACAAAATCACTCCCATTGACCCCCCTCTTACCGCTTCCTTTTCTCTGTCCATGATGGTTTCCAGCTCTTCAAAATGCCGCAGTTTAATCTCCAGTTTCTTCATCTGTGTTTCCACCAGAAGAGCCACCAGCGACTTGATCTTCCGCTCCTCCACGGCGGCCAGGTGCTGAGGATTGGGACAAAAACAAACATGATCACAAATTACACTCCGATCGCATATTCCAAACAGGAGGCAGTATTTACAAATCAACAATTCCCAGGAAAGACAGATTAGAGACTCACTTCCTTTACTGAGAGAACTATAAAAAGCCGATTTGCTGACCACCTGAAAATGCCCTTTACCTGGCTGTCACTGATCGGTGCATGCCAACCTGGAGGAGTGAGCGCTCCTAGATAGCATTTGCATTCAGACTGTCCTAGATGATGCTGGATGTCCTCCAGTGATAATATGAGGTGGGCTCTGACTTGCAGTAGTAACTGTTCAGATTTCATTGCACACTGAGCTTCTTACAATAAGGTGGAGGTGGAAGGGCCAAGAGGAGGTGGAAGGAGAAGAAGGGCCAAGAGGAGGTGGAAGGAGGGGGGAGAAGGGCCAAGAGGAGGTGGAAGGAGGAGGAGAAGGGCCAAGAGGAGGTGGAAGAAGGAGGAGGAGAAGGGCCAAGAGGAGGTGGAAGAAGGAGGAGGAGAAGGGCCAAGAGGAGGTGGAAGGAGGAGGAGGAGAAGGGCCAAGAGGAGGAGGAAGGAGGAGGAGGAGAAGGGCCAAGAGGAGGTGGAAGGAGGAGGAGGAGAAGGGCCAAGAGGAGGTGGAAGGAGAAGAGGACGCGAGGGTGGAAGGAGTGAGGAGGAGAAGGGCCATAGAGGAGGTGGAAGGAGGAGGAGGAGAAGGGCCAAAGAGAGAGGTGGAGAAGGAGGAGGAGGAGAGGGCCAAAGGGTGGAAGGAGGAGGAGGAGGAGGAGGAGGAGGAGGGACAAGAGGAGGAGGAGGGCCAAGAGGAGGTGGAAGGAGGGAGGAGGCGGAGGGCCACATGAGGAGGTGGAAGGAGGAGGAGGAAGGAGGAGGTGGAGGAGGAGGAGGGCCAAGGGAGGTGGAAGGAAGGAGGAGGAGGAGAAGGGCCAAGAGGAGGTGGAAGGGGGAGGTGGAAGGAGGAGGAGAAGGGCCAAGAGGAGGAGGAAGAGAGGGCCATGGGAAGGAGGAGGAGGAGAAGGCCAGAGGAGGTGGAAAGGAGGAGGTGGAGAGAAGGGCCAAGAGGGCCATAGAGGTGGAAGGAGGAGGTGGAAGGAGGAAGGAGGAGTGGAGGAAGGAGGAGGTGAGGAGAAGGGGGCCGGTGGTAGGAGGAGGAGGAGGAAGAGGAGGTGGAAGGGAGGAAGGGGAGGAGGTGGTGGAGGGGAGGTGAAGGGGAGGGGTGGAAGGGGAGGAGGAGTGAGGAGGAGGAGGGGAGGAGGAGGAGGAAGGGCCAAGAGGAGGCCAAGAGGAGGTTGAGGAAGGAGGAGGGGAGGGGGAGGAGGAGGAGGTGAAGGGCAAGAGGAGGTGGAAGGAGGAGGAGGGGAGGATGGAGGGAGGAGGAGGGCCAAGAGGAGGTGGAAGGAAGGAGGAGGAGGAGGAGGAGGAGGAGGAGGGAGGAGGGGAGTGAGGAAAGGAGGAGGGGTGGAAAGGAGGAGGAGGAGGAGGAGGAGGAGGAGGGGGAGGAGAGAAGGGCCAAGATGGGAGGTGGAAGGAGGGAGGGGAGGTGAAGGAGGAGGAGGAGGAGGGAGGAGGAGGAGGAGGAGGAGGAGGAGGAGGAGGAGGAGGAGAGAAGGGCCAAGAGGAGGTGGAAGGAAGGAGGGAGGAGGAGAGGAAGAGGAGAGGAGGAGGTGGAGGAGGGGAAGTGAGGAGGAGGAGGAGGAGAAGGGCCAAGAGGAGGGGAGGAGGAGGAGGTGGAGGGGGAGGAGGAGGAGGAGGATAAGGAGGAGGAGGAGGGGCCAGAGGAGGTGGAAGGAGGGAGGAGGAGGAAGGAGGAGGAGGGCAAGAGGGAGGTGAGAAGGAGTAGGTGGAAGGAGGAGGGCCAAGAGGAAGGTGGAAGGAGGAGGAGGGCCAAGAGGAGGTGGAAGGAGGTGGAGGAGAGGAGGCGGAGGGCCAAGAGAGGAGGTGGAGGAGGAGGAGGAGGAGGAGGGCCAAGAGGAGGTGGAAGGGAGGAGAGGGCCAAGAGGAGGTGAGGAAGGAGGAAGGAGGAGGAGGGATGGAGGAGGGGGCCAAGGAGTGAGGTGGAAGGAGGAGGAGGGGGAGGAGGTGGAAGGAGGAGGAGGCAAGAGGACAGGAGGAGGAGGTGGTGAAGGGGAAGGAGGAGGAGGTGGGGAGGAGGGCCAAGGAGGAGGTGGCCAAGTGAGAGGTGGAAGAGGAGGATGGAGGAAGGAGGGGAGGAGGGGAGGAGGTGGAGGAGGAGGAGGAGCAGGGCCAAGAGGATGGAAGGAGGAGGTGGAAAGGGGAGGCGGAGGAGGAGGAGCGGAGGAGGAGAGGAGGAGAAGGGAAGGAGGAGGAGGAGGAGGAGGAGGAGTGGAAAGGAGGAGGAGGAGGAGGAGAAGGAGGAGGAGGAGGGAGGAGGAGGAGGGGAGGAGGAGGAGGAGGAGGAGGAGGAGGAGGAGGAAAGGGCCAAGAGGAGGTGGAAGGAGGAGTGGAGGAGGAGGGAGAGGAGGAAGGAGGAGGTGGCCAAGAGGAGGTGGAAGGAGGAGGTGGAAGGAGGAGGAGGATGAGGAGGAGGAGCGAGGCCAAGAGGGAGTGGAGGAGGAGGAGGAGGAGGAGGAGGAGGAGGAGGAGGAGGAGGAAGGAGGAGGAGGAGAAGGGCCAAGAGGAGGTGGAAGGAGGAGGAGGAGGGAGGAAGGAAGGGGAGGTGGTGGAGGGAGGTAGAAGGAGGAGGAGGAGGTGGAAGGAGGAGGAGGGAGGGGAGGAGTGGAAGGAGAAGGGCAAGAGAGGAGGTGGAAGGAGGAGGAGGGAGGAGGAGGAGAAGGGCCAAGAGGAGGTGGAGGAGGAGGAGGAGAAGGCAAGGAGGAGGAGGAAGGAGGAGAGGAGGAGGAGGCAGGAGAAGGGCCAGAGGAGGGTGGAAGGAGTGGAAGAGGAGGTGGAGGTTGGAGGGAGGAGAGGGAGAGGAGGAAGGAGGTGGAGGAGGAGGAGGGCCCCAACGAGTGAGGTGGAAAAAAAATAGGAGGCGAAGGCCAAGAGGAGGTGAGGAGGAGGTGGGAAGGGAGGAGGAGGACGTGCGAGGAGGAGGAGGAGGAGCCAGGAGGAGGAGGGAGGAGGAGAAGGGCAAGAGGAGGTGGATGGAAGGAGGTGGATGAGGGGAGGAGAGGAGGAGGAGGAGGAGAGGGCCAGAGGAGGTGGAAGGAGGAGGTGGAGGAGGAGAAGGGCCAAGAGGAGGTGGAAGGAGGAGGACGGAGGAGGAGGAGAAGGGCCAAGAGGAGGAGGAGGAGAAGGCAAGAGGAGGTGGAAGGAGGAGGAGGTGGAGGAGGTGGAGGAGGAGGAGGAGGAGAGGCCAAGAGGAGGTGGAAGGAGGAGGAGGAGGAGGAGGAGGAGAAGGAGCCACAGAGGAGGTGGAAGGAGGAGGAGGAGGAGGAGGAGGAGGAGGAGCAAGAGGAGGAGGAAGGAGGAGAGGAGGAGGAGGTGGAGGAGGAGGAGGAGGAGGAGAAGGGCCAAGAGGAGGTGGAAGGAGGAGGAGGAGGAGGTGGAGGAGGAGAAGGGAGGAGGAGGTGGAGGAGGAGGAGGAGAGGGGGCCAAGAGGAGGTGGAAGGAGGAGGAGGAGGAGGAGAGGGGCAGGAGGAGGAGGAGGAGGAAGGGCCAAGAGGAGGTGGAAGGAGGAGGAGGAGGAGGTGGAGGAGGAGGGCCAAGAGGAGGAGGAGGAGGTGGAGGAGGAGGAGGAGGAGAAGGGCCAAGAGGAGGTGGAAGGAGGAGGAGGAGGCAGGAGGAGGAGGAGGAGGAGGGAGGAGGAGGAGGAGAGAGGAAGAGAGGAGAGAAGGAGGGAAGGAGGAGGAGAAGGGCCAAGAGGAGGTGGAAGGAGGTGGGAGGAGGGGGAGGAGGAGGAGGAGAAGGGCCAAGAGGAGGAGGAGGAGGAGGAGGAGGAGGAGGAGGAGGAGGAGATGGGCCAAGAGGAGGTGGAAGGAGGAGGAGGAGGAGGAGGAGGAGGAGGAGGAGGAGGAGGGCCAAGAGGAGGTGGAAGGAGGAGGAGGAGGGTAGGGAGGTGGAGGAGGAGGAGGAGGAGGAGGAGGAGGAGGGCCAAGAGGAGGTGGAAGGAGGAGGAGGAGGAGGAGGAGGAGGAGGATGAGGAGGAGAAGGAGGCGGAGGAGGAGGAGGAGAGGAGGAGGAGAAGGGCAAGAGGAGGTGGAGGTGGAGGAGGTGGAGGAGAAGGGCCAAGAGGAGGGTGGAAGGAGGAGGAGGAGGAGGAGGAGAAGGGCCAAGAGGAGGTGGAAGGGAGGAGGTGGAAGGAGGGAGGGAGGAAGAGGAGGAGGAGGTGGAGGTGGAGGGAGGGAGGAGGAGGAGGAGGAGGAGAAGGGCCAAGAGAGGTGGAAGGTGGAAGGAGGAGGAGGGCCGAAGCAGGAGGGTTGGAAGGAGGACGGAGGAGGAGGAGAAGGACCAAGAGGAGGTGGAAGGAAAGGAGGAGGAGGAGGAGAAGGGCCAAGAGGAGTGGAAGGAGGTGGAGGGAGGAGGAGGAGGAGGAGGAGGAGGAGGAGGAGGAGGTGGAGGAGGAGGGAGGAGAGGACGGGCCAAAGAGAGGTGGAAGGAGGGGACGCGAGCGAGGAGGAGGAGGAGGGAGGAGGAGGAGGCGGAGGAGAAGGGCCAAGAGGAGGTGGAAGGAGGAGGTGGAGGAGGTGGAGGAGGAGGAGGAGGAGAGAAGGGCCAAGAGGAGGTGGAAGGAGGAGGAGGAGGCCAGGAGACAGGGCCAAGGAGGAGGGGTGGAGGAGGAGGAGGAGGAGGAGATGGGCCAAGAGCGTGGTGGAAGGAGGAGGAGGAGGAGAAGGGGCAAAGAGGGTGGAAGGAGGAGGAGGAGAAGGGCATGAGGAGGTGGAAGGAGGAGAGGAGGAGGAGGAGGAGGAGGAGGAGGAGGAGAAGCGGGTCAAGAGGTGGTGGAAGGAGGAGGAGTTGAGGAGGAGGAGGATGTGAATGAGGGACGGGAAGGGCCAACGAGGAGGTTGGAAGGAGGTGGAGTGGGCCAAGAGGAGGTGGTAGGAGGTGGGGAGGAGGGAGGAGAGGAGGAGAAGGGCCATCGAGGAGGTGGAAGGAGGAGGAGGAGGAGGTGAGAGGAGGAGGAGGAGGAGGAAGGAGAAGGGCCAAGAGGAGGAGGAGGAGGAGGGCAGGAGGAGGAGGAGGAGAAGGGCCAAGAGGAGGTTGGGGAAGGAGGTAGGAGGGAGGGAGGAGGAGTGAGGAGGAGGAGGAGGAGGAGGGCCAAGAGGAGGTGGAAGGAGGAGGAGGAGGGAGAGGAGGGCCAGAGGAGGTGGAAGGCAAGGAGGAGGAGGAGGAGGGAGGAGGAGGAGGTGGAGGAGGGAAGGGCAAAGGAGGAGGTCCAACGGAGGAGGTGGAAGGAGGAGGAGGAGCGAAGGAGGAGGAGGAGGGGAAGAAGGGTCAGAGGAGGTGGAGGGAGGTGGTGGAGGGCCAAGAGGAGGTGGAAGGAGGAGGAGGAGGAGGAGGAGGAGGGAAGGAGAAGGGCAAGAGGAGGGTGTTGTGGAAGCAGGTGGAGTGAGGAGGAGTTGAGGAGGATGTGGGAAGGAGGAGGTGGAGGGCCAAGAGGAGGTGGAAGGAGGAGGAGAGGGGAGGAGGAGGGAGGAGGAGGAGGAGGAGGAGTGGAAGGAGCCAGGGCAAGAGGAGGTGGAGGAGGAGGAGGAGGAGGAGGAGGAGAAGGGCCAAGAGGAGGTGGAAGGAGGAGGAGGAGGAGGAGGAGGAGGTGGGAGGAGGGGTGGAGGAGGGAGGAGGAGGAGGAGAAGGGCCAAGAGGAGGTGGAAGGAGGAGGAGGAGGAGGTGGAGGAGGAGGAGGAAGAAGGGGCCATGACGGAAGTAGGAAAGGAGGAGGAGGAGGAGAGGAGGAGGTAGGAGGAGCCAAGAGGAGGAGGAGGAGGAGAGAAGGGCCAAGAGGAGGTGGATGGAAGGAGGAGGAGGTGGAGGAGGTGAAGGAGGAGGGGAGGAGGAGGAGGAGGTGGCGGAGGAGGAGAGGGAGGGCCAAGAGGAGGTGGAAGGAGGAGGTGGAATGAGGAGGGGGAGGTGGAGGAGGGCCAAGAGGAGGTGGAAGGAGGAGGAGGAGGAGGAGAGGAGGAGGAGGAGGAGAAAGGGCCAAGAGGAGGTGGAAGGAGGAGGATGGGAACGGAGGAGGAGGAGGAAGGAGGAGGAGAGGGAGGGCAAGAGGAGGTGGAATGGAGGAGGAGGAGGTGGAAGGAGAAGGGGCCAAGAGGAGGTGGAAGGAGGAGGAAGGAGGAGGAGGAAGGAGGAGGAGGTGGAGGAGGAGGGGAAGGGCCAAGAGGAGGTGGAGGAGGAGGAGGGGAGGAGAAGGGCCAAGCGGGAGGTGGACGGAGGAGGAGGAGGAGGAGGGGAGGAGGAGGAGGGAGGAGAAGGGCCAAAGAGCGGGTGGAAGGTGAGGAGGAGGAGGCAGGAGGAGGAGGAGGAGGAGAGGAGGAGGGGGCAATGAGGAGGTGGTGGAAGGAGGAGGAAGGAGGCCATAGGGAGGTGGAAGGATGGAGGAGGAGGTGGAAGGAGAAGGGCCAAGAGGAGGTGGAAGGAGGTGGAGGAGAGGAGGGGGCCAAGAGGAGGTGGCAGGAGGAAGGTGGAGGGAGGAGGAGGAGGAGGAGGAGGAGGTGGAGGAGGAGATGGGCCAATGAGGAGGTGGAGGAGAAGGGCCAAGAGGAGGTGGAAGGGAGAAGGGCCAAAGAGGAGGGGAAGGAGGTGGAGGAGGAGGAGGAGGGGATGGAGGAGAAGGGCCAAGAGGAGGTGGAAGGAGAAGGGCCTAGAGGAGGTGGAAGGAGGAGGAGGATGAGGAGGAGGAAGAAGGGGTGGAAGGAGGAGGAGGAGGAGGAGGAGGAGAGGGCGGAAGGAGGAGGAGAAGGCCAATGAGGAGGTGGAGGAGGGGAGGAGGTGGAAGAAGGGAGGTGGGAAGGAGGAGGGAGGAGGCCAGAGGAAAGGGTTGGAAGGGAGGAAGGAGGTGGAGGTGGAAGGAGGAAGGAGAAGGAAGGCAAGAGGAGGTGAAGGGAAGGGCCAAGAGGGAGGTGGAAGGAGGAGGAGGAGAGGAAGGGAGGAGAAGGGCCAGAGACAGTGGATGTTACACACTGGGCTTCAAGAGGGAGGTGGTGGAAGGAGGAGGAGGAGGAGGAGGAGGAGGAGGTGGAAAGGAGGAGGAGGAGGAGGAGAGGAGTGAGGAAGGAGGACAGAGGAGGTGGAAGGAGGGGAGGTGAGAGGAGGAGGTGGAGGAGGTGGGCCAGAGGTGTGGAGGAGGAGGAGGAGGTGGAGAAGGGCCTAGAGGAGGGGTTGGAAGGAGGAGAGGAGGACGGAGGAGGAGGAGGGAGGAGGAGCGGCCAAGAGGAGGTGGAAGGATGGTGGATAGGTGGAGGAGGAGGGGAGGAGGAAAGCGAGGTGCAGAAAGGAAGGTAAGGAGGAAGGATAGATGGAGGAGGAGGAGAGGAGGTAAGGAGGTGTAGGAGGATGGACAAGGGGAAGAGGAGAAAGGCGGGAGGGCAGGAAGAGGAGGAGGAGGAAAGGAGGAGGAGAAGGGGAGTGGGAAGGAGGAGAGGAGGAGGAGGAGGAGGATGGAGGAGAAGGCCAAGAGGAGGTGGAAGGAGGAGGAGGAGGAGGAGACAGGGCCAAGAGGAGGTGGAAGGAGGAGGAGAGAAGGGCCAAGAGAGGGGGAAGGAGGAGGTGGAGGAGGAGTGAGGAGGAGGACGGAGGAGGAGGAGAGAGGAGGAGGAGGAGGAGGAGGAGGAGGAGGAGGAGAAGGGACAAGAGGAGGTGGAAGGAAGGAAGGGAGGAGGAGGAGGAGGAGGAGGAGGAAGGGCCAAGAGGAGGTGGAGGAGGGAGGAGGTGGAGGAGAGAAGGGCCAAGAGGAAGTGGATGGAGGAGGTGGAGGAGGAGGAGGAGGACGGAAGGCTGGACGAGAGGAGAGGAGGAGGAGAAGGGCCAAGAGGAGGTGAAGGAGGAGGTGGAAGGTTAGAGGAGGTGGAGGAGGACGGAGAGGGTGGAGGAGGAGGAGGACAAGAGGAGGAGGAAGGAGGGATGGAAGAGGAGAGGAAGGAGAAGGGCCAAGAGGAAGGTGGAAGGAGTGGAGGAGGAGGAGGAGGAGGAGGAGAAGGGCCAAGAGGAGGTGGAAGGAGGAGGTGGAGGAGGAGGAGGAGGGAGAAGGGCCAGAGGAGGTGAAGGAGGAGGAGGAGGGGAGGTAGGGTGGGGAGGAGGTGGAGGAGGAGGTGGAGGAAGGGCCAATGAGGAGGTGGAAGGAGGGCCAAGAGGAGGAGGAGGAGGAGGTGGGAAAGGAGAGGCCAAAGAGGAGGTGGAAGGGAGGAGGGGAGAGGAGGAAGGAGGAGAGGGAGGGAAGAGGAGGTGGAAGGAGAAGGGGAGGAGGTGGGAAGGAGGAGAAGGGCCAAGAGGAGGTGGCCAAGGAGGAGGAGGAGGGAAGGGCCAAGAGGAGGTGGAAGGAGGAGGAGGAGGAGGACGGGAGGGCAAAGAGGAGGAGGATGGAGGAGGAGGAGAAGGGCCAAGAGGAGGTGGAAGGAGGAGGAGGGAGGAGGAGAAGGAGAGGAGGAGGAGGATGGGAAGGAGGAGGAGGAGAAGGGAGAGGAGGTGGAAGGTGGTGGAGGAGGGAGGAGGAGGGCCAAGAAGGTGGAAGGAGGAGGAGGAGGAGGTGGAAGGAGGAGGAGGAGGAGGGGAGGCGGAGGGGAGGAGTGGAGGAGAAGGGCCAAGAGGAGGTGGAAGGAGGAGAGGGAGGAGGAGGAGGAGGAGGAGGGGAGAGGAGGTAGGGAAGGGCCAAGTGGAGGTGGAAGGAGGAGGAGGAGGAGGAAGGGCCAAAGAGAGGAGGAGGAGGGAGGAGGTGGGAAAGGAGGAGGAGGAGGAGGAGGAGGAGGAGGCGAGGAGGGAGGGCTAAGAGGAGGTGGAAGGAGAGGAGGAGGAGGTGGGGAGGAGGAGGAGGAGGAGGAGGAGAAGGGCCAAGAGGAGGTGGAGGAGGAGGGGAGGAGGGGAGCGAGGAGGAGGAGGAGGAGAAGGGCCAAGAGGAGGTGGAGGGGGAGGAGGAGAGGGCCAAGAGGAGGTGGAAGGAGGAGGAGGAGGAGGGAGGCAAGGAGGAGGAGGAAGGAGGAGAGGAGGAGGAGGAGGGCCAATGAGGAGGTGGAAGGAGGAGGTGGAGGAGAAGGAGGAGGAGGAGGGGAGGAGGAGGAGGAGGAGAAGGGCCAAGAGGAGGTGGAGGAGGAGGGGAGGAGAGGCCAAGAGGAGTGAAGGAAGCAAGAGGAGGTCAGAAGGGGAGGAGGAGTGGAGGAGGAGGAGGAGGAGGAGGAGGGAAGGGGGAGGAGGTGAAGGAGGAGGAGGCAAAGAGGAGGGGAGGAGGTGGAGGGAGGAGAAGGAGGTGGGGAGAAGGGGCAAGGGAGGAGGAAGGGAGGAGGAGGAAGGAGGAGGCGGGGAGGACGGTGGAAGGAGGCAGAGGAGGAGGAGGGAGGAGGAGGGGAGGAGGAGGAGGGTAGGAGGTAGGAGGAGGGCCAAGAGTGGAAGGTGGAAGGAGGAGGAGGAGAAGGGCAAGAGGTGGTGGGTGGAAGGAGGAGGAGGAGGCAGGAGGAGGGGAGGTGGGGAGAAGGGCCAAGAGGAGGTGGAAGGAGGAGGAGGGGAGGAGGAGGAGGAGGAGGGAGAAGGGCCAAGAGGAAGTGGAGGAGGAGGGGGGGGAGGGGAGAGAGGAGGAGGGCCAAGAGGAGTGGAAGGAGGAGGAGGAAGGAGGAGGAGGAGGAGGAGGGGGAGGAGGAAGCAGGAGGAGAGGAGGTGGTGGAGGAGGCACAGAGGAGGTGGAGGAAGGTAGGAGGAGGTGGAAGGAGGAGGATGAGGAGAGAAGGGCCAAGAGGAGGTGGAAGGAGGGAGGAGGAGGAGGGGAGGTGTGGAAGGAAGGAGGTGGATGGAGGAGGAGGAGGAAGGGCCCCACCAGCCACCCCACCCACCACCCCCACCCCCCACCCACAAGAGGAGCCCCCCCACTTTCCCCCCCCCCACCCCCTCCCCTGCCCCCCCCAACACCCCCCCCCAAAACCCCCCCACCCCACCAAACCCCACCCCCACCCCCCACCCCCCCCCCCCCAAGGAGGTGGAATGGAGGAGGGGCAAGAGGAGGGGGAAGGAGGAGGGGAGAAGGGCCAAGAGGAGGTGGAAGGAGGAGGAGGAGAGGAGATGGGAGGAGGAGGTGGAGGAGGAGGAGGAGGAGGAGGAGGAGGGGCAAGAGGAGGAGGAGGAGGAGGGAGGAGGAGGAGAAGGGAGGAGAAGGAAGGGAGAGGAGGAGGAGGAGGAGGAGAAGGAGGAGGAGATGGAGGAGGAGGAAAGAGGAGAGGAGGAGGAGGAGGAGGAGGAGGAGGAGGAGGAGGAGGAGGAGGAGGGCCAAGAGGAAGTGGAAGGAGGAAGAGGAGGAGGAAGAGGAGGAGGAGGGAGGAGGAGAAGGGCCAAGAGGAGGTGGGAGGAGGAGGGGAGGAGGAGGAGGAGGGAGGAGGAGGAGGAGGAGTGAGAAGGAGGAGGAGGAGGAGGATGAGGAGGAGGAAGGAGGAGGAGGAGGAGGAAGGGCCAAGAGGAGGTGGAAGGAGGAGGAGGAGGAGGAGGTGGAGGAGAAGGGCCAAGAGGAGGTGGAAGGAGGAGGAGGAGGAGGAGGAGGAAGGAGGGCCCGAGGATATGGATGGAAGGGAGGACGGAGGGGAGGAGGAGGAGGGGAGGAGGAGGGAGGAGGAGGAGGGGAGGAAGGGAGGGAGGTGGAGGAGGAGGAGGAGGAGGGAGGAGGAGGAGGAGGAGAAGGGCCAAGAGGTGGAGGTGGAAGGAGGGGAGGAGGAGGAGGGGGAATGGAGGAGGTGGAGGTGAAGGGGAGGAGGAAGGAGGAAGGCAGGAGGAGGAGAAGGGCCAAGAGGAGGAGGAGGGAAGGGCCCAAAGAGGAGGAGGAGGAGGAGGAGGAGGAGAGGGCCAAGAGGAGGTGGAAAAGGAGGAGGAGGAGGAAGGGCATAAGGAAAGTGGAAGGAGGGAGGAGGAGGAGGAGGAGGAGGAAGGGCCAAGAGGAGGTGGGAAGGAGGAGGAGGTAGGAGGAGGAGGAGGTGAAGGGAGGAGGTGGAGGAGGAGGAGAGGGCAGAGGAGGTGGGTGGAGGAGGAGGAGGAGGAGGAGGTGGTGGAGGATGAGGAGGAGGAGGAGGAGGAGGAGGGCCAAGAGGAGGTGGAAGGAGGAGGATGAGGAGGAGGAGGTGGAGGAGAAGGGCCAAGAGGAGGTGGGAGGAGGAGGAGGAGGAGGAGGAGGAGGAGGAGGAGGAGGAGGAGAAGGGCCAAGAGGAGGTGGAGGAGGAGGAGGAGGAGGAGGGGAGGAGGAGGAGGAGAAGGATGAGGAGGTGGAAGGAGGAGGAGGAGGAGGAGGAGGAGGAGGGCCAAGAGGAGGTGGAAGGAGGAGGTGGAGGAGGAGGAGAAGGGAGGAGGAGGGGAAGGAGGAGAAGGGCCAAGAGGAGGTGGAGGAGGAGAAGGGCCAAGAGGAGGTGGAGGAGGAGGAGGGGGAGGGCCAAGAGGAGGTGGAAGGAGGAGGAGGAGAAGGGCCAAGAGGATGTGGAAGGAGGAGGAGGAGGTGGAGGAGGAGGAGAAGGGCCAAGAGGAGGTGGAGGAGGAGGAGGAGGAGAGGAGGGCCAAGAGGAAGTGGAAGGAGGGGGAGAAGGAAGAGGAGGAGGAGGTGGAAGGAGGAGGAGAAGGAGGAGGAGGAGGTGGAGGAGGAGGAGGAGGAGGGCAGGAGGAGGAAGGAGGAGAAGGAGAAGGGCCAAGAGGAAGTGGAAGGAGGAGGAGAAGGGCCAAGAGAAAGTGGAAGGAGGAGGAGGAGAAGGGCCAAGAGGAAGTGGAAGGAGGAGAAGGAGAAGGGCCAAGAGAAAGTGGAAGGAGGAGGAGGAGAAGGGCCAAGAGAAAGTGGAAGGAGGAGGAGGAGAAGGGCCAAGAGAAGAAGTGGAAGGAGGAGGAGGAGGAGGCAGGAGAAAGTGGAAGGAGGAGGAGGAGGAAGAAGGGAAGGAAGAAGAAGGGAAGGAGGAGGAGGAGAAGGGCCAAGAGAAAGAGGAAGGAGGAGGAGGGCCAAGAGAAAGTGGAAGGAGGAGGAGGAGCAGGAGGGGAGGGAGGAAGGAGAGGAGAGGAGGTGGAAGGAGGAGGAGGAGGTGAAGGAAGAGGAGGAGAAGAAGGGCCAAGAGGAAGTGGAAGGAGAAGAAGGGCCAAGAGGAAGTGGAAGGAGAAGAAGGGCCAAGAGGAAGTGGAAGGAGAAGAAGGGCCAAGAGGAAGTGGAAGGCTGGCATTCTGTTCTAAGCTCCTCCCACCAGCTGTATCTTGCTACTGGTCAATGAGACCAACCATGACATTACAGGGGTCTAGAGGATGGACTGGGAGGTGGTGACCCAATATTACATAAAAGCTGAAATTGGTGTAAACATTTGGCTACTTTTATATCCGCTTATCAGTTCAGAATATCAGTTTTCACTGAAAACACCACCTAACAATCATGCGCCCAGTGTGACCATCAGGTAGAGGGAGAGTAAATTTGTACGCAATGAAAGCCATCCAGGGTGCTGGAACACGGGGTACCAACAAATGCAGATTAGTTGGTGGTGGGGTCCAACGATCTCCAGCACCCCCACGGTCAGCTCTTGTGCTCACCTTGGCTTTGGTGGCGGCGGAGGCGAGGGCAGCGGCAGCAGCCATTGCCACATTAGCTTCAGAGAGATCGTTTTCCATCTTCTTTTTGGCCGGGTCGATCTCTTTGGTAGTCTCCAAACTTTCCTTAGATTCGTCAGTCTCCTCTTCAGCTGGAAAAATAAGAAATGGACACTCAGTCTATGAAAAGGTGTGACGTTAGGAAGACCATAACCAGCCAATAATGAAGTTCACTACTCCCGATTGAACCAAGGCTTACACTGGTGCGGGCCGGGAACGTAATAATTCCGTGCGATCCCGACCAGCACAGAAACGTCCCGTTAACGCCTAATGGCATCCCCGCACATCGGCACTCATGGTGTGGTTTTGCATATACCAAAATGACACGGTAACAGCACCATGCAGTTAGGTGCGGCACACTGCACCACGTAGCTACAGACACTGCAGTGCAATTCATTCTCAAAGTTCACAGCAGAAGCACTTATGTTCTCTGCAGCTTACCTACTCCCTCCCAGTACCAAAAAAAGCAGCTCAGCTGGCACCCTCACAGTAGTGCCACAGAAAACCCATGCTCCCCCCTCCGGGCACTGACTCAGAAAGCTCAACTCCCCCCTCCCAATAGTAACACAACACCCGCGCGCTCTCTCCCCCCCGCCAGGTACCAACTTAGCCACTCAACTCCCCCTCCCAGTAGTGACACAGATAACCTGCGCTTTCCCCCTTTGAGTAGTGACTCCACAGCTCAGCTTATCCTGCTGCCTTCTCCAAGCAGTGGCTCAGCCAATCAGCTTCCCCTGCACCCTTTCCCACCAGCTGCCATTCAGCAGTTCAGTCTCCCTCACTTCCAGAACAGCTCAGCACCCCCTGCCTCCTTCCTCCAGCAAACCCCCCATCCCTAATTTCTTAATTTCTAATGCAGAGAGCAAGGTGAGCTGGACTACCAAAAGCAAAGTAATTCAATGCTTCTGCGATTAATGTTGAGGATGAATTTATTCACAGTGCCTGCAGGTACAGTGGTCATTGATGGCTTGTTTTAACACTTTCACTGTGCTATGCAAATGCTTAAAATGTCCATAGCTTAGACACGGTTTACAGTCCCTATTGCTGGTTGCAATAGTTGGTGGACTGGAGTGCACAGCCGGTCCTCATACACAGAGTTGCATCTTATGGTTCCAGGTCTCACCATGGGACATAGTCTAGTTACATAATAGGTGAGGTCGGAAAAAATAAAAGACAAGTCCAACCTATGTGTGTGATTATATGTCAGTATTACATTGTATATCCCTGTATCTTGTGGTCGTTCAGGTGCTTATCTAATCGTTTTTTGAAACCATCGATGCTCACCGCTGAGACCACCGCCTGTGGAAGGGAATTCCACATCCTCGCCGCTCTTATAGTAAAGAACCCTCTACGGAGTTTAAGGTTAAACCTCTTTTCTTCCAATTTTAATGAGTGGCCCCGAGTCTTGTTAAACTCCCTTCTGTGAAAAAGTTCTCCCTATTGTGGGGTCACCAGTCCGGTATTTGTATTTTGAAATCATATCCCCTCTCAAGCGTCTCTTCTCCAGAGAGAATAAGTTCAGAGCTCACAACCTTTCCTCATAACTAATATCCTCCAGAACCTTTATTAGTTTTGTAGCCCTTCTTTGTACTCCATTTCCAGTACATCCTTCCTGAGGACTGGTGCCCAGAACTAGACAGCATACTCCAGGTGCGGCCGGACCAGAGTCTTGTAGAGCGGGAGAATTATCGTTTTATCTCTGGACTTGATCCTCTTTTTAATGCCAATATTCTGTTTGCTTTGTAAGGCTGCATTCACACCTGAGCGTTTTGTAGCTTGAAGCCTGAAGCTACAAAACGCTAGAGGGGAAAAAATACATTATTCTCTATGGAGATGGTTTACATCTCCACTCCAAAACGCCTGAAGCTCAAACAAGTTCCGAACCCTTTTTTGTTGCGCGAATCGGGCAGATTTGGGAGTTTTTATTTTTTACATTGGTGACCTTTTGCTCTGCACAAAATTTGTGGCAAATCGCGGCAAAAAACGCAGCGAATCGCGGTAAAAACGCAGGGAATCGCGGTAAAAACGCAGCAAAAACGCACGATTTTTTGCCTTAAAAGCTACGCTCAGGTGTGAATGCAGCCTTAGGCTCAGCAATGGCATGCAATGCCAAGCTGCTACTATCTACTAGGACCCCCAGGTCCTTTTCCATCCGAGATTCCCCCAGGAGGTTCTCCCCCCAGTCTATAGATTGCATTCATATTTTTGCCACCCAAATGCATCATTTTACATTTTTCTACATTGAACCTCATTTGCCATGTAGTTGCCCCTCCCCCACCCCATTCATTTGTTCAGATCTTCTTGCAAGGTTTCCACAAGTTATTGCCCTGCTTAGCTCAGTATTGTCCGCAAATACAGAGATTGAACTGTTTACCCCATCCGCCAGGTCGTTTATGAATAAAATTAATAGGATTGGTCCCAGTACAGAACCCTGGGGGACCCCACTACTCACTCGACCATTCCGAGTACTTCCCATTTATCACCACCCTCTGAACTCATCCTATGGTCCATGCCAACGGACCTTATTTTGTACAGTAAACGTTTATGGGGAATTGTGTCAAATGCTTTTGCAAAATCCAGATACACCACGTCTACGGGCCTTCCTTTATCCAGATACACCACGTCTACGGGCCTTCCTTTATCCAGATACACCACGTCTACGGGCCTTCCTTTATCCAGATACACCACGTCTACGGGCCTTCCTTTATCCAGATACACCACATCTACGGGCCTTCCTTTATCTAGATACACCACGTCTACGGGCCTTCCTTTATCCAGATACACCACATCTACGGGCCTTCCTTTATCTAGATGGCAACTCTCCTCCTCATAGAAGGTTAGTAGATTGGTTTGGCAAGAACAATTCTTCATGAATCCATTCTGATTACTGCTAATGATACCGTTCTTATTACTAAAATCTTGTATATAGTCCCTTATCATCCCCTACAAGAGTTTACATACTATTGATGTTAGGCTGACTGGTCTAATTCCCAGGGATGTATTTTGGGCCCTTTTTAACTATTGGTGCTACATTGGCTTTTCTCAAACAGCTGGTACCATTCCAGTCAGTAGACTGTCAGTAAAAATTAGGAACAATGGTCTGGCAATTACTTGACTGTGTTCCCCATGTACCCTCGGCTGAACACCATCTGGTCCCGTGATTTTTTTAATATTAAGTTTCCCAAGTCTAATTTTAATCCTGTCCTCCGTTAACCATGGAGGTGCTTCCTGTGATGTGTCACCAGGATAAACACTGCAGTTTTGGTTACATCAATGCAAAAAATAAAGCGACTGTAAAGAGAACCAGATTTTGCCATTAGAGCAACCCCGATACCACAGAAAGAACAAACGTTTATGAAGGACTATACCGGCTTTCTCCTCTGCGGCTGGCTCCGCCCCTTCCTCCTCCGGCTTCTTCTCCGTAGGTACTTCAGCTTTCTCGCCGCTCTCCGTCTCCACTCCCTCCTTCTCGGTTTTCACCTCCACCTGCTGAATGACAATTCAAAGTCAAATCGATCAAAGATATGGGGGGGGGGGGGGGGGGGGGGATGTCCCAAAATGTGGACACGAGGAGACCCAACGACTCACCTTCTCTGCTGGCTGAGGGGGTTCTGGTGTCTCCGTCTCCATCTTCTCCACCTTCTCCTCTTCTGTGCTTTCAGCTTAAAAAATGGGAAAGGGAGAGATTTTACTTCATGAATTTAAATTGTCCCAAATTTTAATTGTGTGCGTCATCATTCCAAAAAAGGAAAAAAACCTGTAGTAGCAGAAATATGGTGTTACCCATACCCATGGTGGTACCCTAGCACCCCGTTGGACTCAATACATCACAATGCCAACGGGACTTCCACCAGACATGACATGCAAACCAAAAACTTTCAAACACTAGTTTTGAGAAGGACACAAATATTGTCACAGTCTGCTGCTTCAGTGTTGTAGATCCTTTTGTCCGATGTTACTATGGGATACTGAAGGATAATTACAAGCATTTCCTAAGTGTCAAAGGCTTTTATTGACAACGACATGAAGTTTATGCAAAGAGTCAATATTTGCAGCGGTGACCTCTCTCTCCACCCCCCCAAGACCTCTGCCATTCCCCCGGCATGCTGTCAATCAACTTCTGGGCCACATCCTGACTGATGGCCGCCCATTCTTCCATAATCAATGCTTGGGAATTCGTTAGAATGTGTGGAGGTTTTTTTGTTCGCCCCTCTTGAGGATTGACAAGCTCTCAAAAGGATTAAAGTCTGGGGTGGGGGGGGGGTTTCCTGGTCATGGACCCAAAACGTCAATAGTTTGTTCCCAAAGCCACTTGGTTACGACTTTTGCCTTATGGCAAGGTTCTCCATCGTGCCGGAGAAGGCATTGTTCCTCAAGCTCTTCTTGGATGGTTGGGAGAAGTTGCTCTCGGAGGATTCTTTATTCATGGGCGTGTTCTTAGCCAAGGGAGTGAGCCCACTCACAAATTTTGCCTGAGAAGAACCCCACCCATGAATGGTCTCAGGATGCATGACCCAGGACTGATGGTAGCGCTCATCTTTTCTTCTCCATACAAGGATCCCCCAAACGGGAAACAGAGATTTATCAGAGAACATGACTTTCCCCTCAGCAGTCCCATCCCTGGACCTTTTGCAGATCATCAGTCTGTCCCTGATATTTTTCCTGGAGAGAAGTGGCTTCTTTGCTGCCCTTGACACCAGGCCATCCTCCAAAAAAAGTCTTCTCACTGTGCGTGCCGAACGTCTTCATGCCTGCCTGCTGCCATTCCTGAGCAAACTCTGCCCTGGTGGTGCCCCCACCCCCCCTCACCACTGGTGGTGCCCCCTAACCCCCCCAAACCACTGGTGGTGCCCCCTACCCTGCAGCTGAATCAACTGTAGTCTTGGTGCTTGCTGGACTTTCTTGGGCGCCCTGAAGCCTTATTCACAAATGCAGTGGAATTTTTTATTTTTTTTTTTATATATGGGATTAATGGCAAAGAGGGACTTTGCGATTTTAAATTGCAATTCATCTGATCCCTCTTCATAACGTTCTGGAGTATATCCAAATTGCCATCATAAAAACTGAGGGGGCAAACTGACATGCAACATTTTTGGCCATGTATGTAATATATTAATAAATGTGTATGTAAATATATGCGCGTGTGTATATATATATATATATATATATATATATATATATATATATATATATATATATATATATAGATATATATATATATATAGTGGAATAGCTGCGCCACCCATAAAAAAAAATATAACACTGGTGTTGCAACTTAAGTAGCCTGAATATCCAGCCAATAACGTGTATAAAAAGAAAAAAAAGTGCACAAACAATATACGGTATACAACTCCCTTGGTATAAAAGGGTGATGCTAATATGTGATAATACACAAAAAGTCCAAAACAAGGTGAACGATATTACAGAAGAAATCACCATTTCCAAACAAGTAATGCAAACAGCACCTCTTACCAGATTCGATGGATCTTAAATTATGTAGATAAAACAAGCTCATCACAGGAACACTCAGATCAGGGATATTCCTCCACAGGTCCGTCCAATAACAGGGATCAATACAGTGAGGACGGTGGGATGTCCCAGTTGGCTGTTTGAATGTACTGTTCAGTCTTTTTTTTGGATGTCGGTGCCCAAGAAGTTTTTCAGTACATTTTTAACTGGAATGCGGCACCACGAAGCCTCCTTTTCTACCATATGATCTATCCCACTGTTGGAGATTTCCTGGATAAGGATATCGTTGCAGCTACAGGACAACTAAACCGGTGGAGAGTTCCCTGTATTACAAGGACCTCTGTATTGGATGAACCTGTGGAGGAATATCCTTGACCTGAGTGATCCTGTGATGAGCTTGTTTGATCTCCATAATTTGAGATCCATCGAATCTGGTAAGAGGCGTTGTTTGCATTACTTTTTGGAAAGAAGCATCTCGTGATTTCTTCTGCAATATCGTTCACTATTGGAGCACCTTGTTTTGAACTTTGTGTTTTTAATGTGTATTGTTATCACATATTAGCGTCACCCTTCCCTTTTACATTGAGAGATAGAGATACATAAAAAAAATATTTATACACAGTCACACCTACATTTGTCAGATAATGCAAAACTACACCCAGAAAAGTGCCATTACACAAAGGTTTTAGTATTCTCATGTTTATTTCTTTTGTTTGTATTGGTATGAAAAAATAAATAAATAAAAAAGTGAACAAAAAGAGCCTAATCTGACACATTCCACGCCAAACTCCAAAAATGAACTGGACAAAAAAATTGGCACCGTCTCAAAATTGTGAGAAATAATTCCATTCCAAGTAGGTTATGCTCCTGTAATTTGTAATTAACCCCTTCAATACCAGGAACGTTGACCCCCCTTCCTACCCAGGCCAATTTTCAGCGCTGTCATACTTTAAAATGACAATTGTAATTCATGCAACACTGTACCCAAATAAAATTAATCACAAAAAGTTTATTTTGGTGGCATTTAATCACTACTAGGTTTTTCTTTCTCCTACAGAACGCACACGCCCTGGAGGGCCCCCCCCCCCCCCAGCTGATGGGGCTGCCCTGGAGGGCCCCCCCCCCCAGCTGATGGGGCTGCCCTGGAGGGCCCCCCCCCCCAGCTGATGGGGCTGCCCTGGAGGGCCCCCCCCCCAGCTGATGGGGCTGCCCTGGAGGGCCCACCCCCCAGCTGATGGGGCTGCCCTGGAGGGCCCACCCCACAGCTGATGGGGCTTCCCTGGAGGGCCCACCCCAGCTGATGGGGCTGCCCTGGAGGGCCCACCCCAGCTGATGGGGCTGCCCTGGAGGGCCCACCCCAGCTGATGGGGCTGCCCTGGAGGCCCCCCCCCCCACCCCAGCTGATGGGGCTGCCCTGGAGGGCCCCCCCCACCCCAGCTGATGGGGCTGCCCTGGAGGCCCCCCCCCCCCCACCCCAGCTGATGGGGCTGCCCTGGTGAGGCCCCCCCCCACCCCAGCTGATGGGGCTGCCCTGGTGAGGCCCCCCCCCCCCACCCCAGCTGATGGGGCTGCCCTGGTGAGGCCCCCCCCCACCCCAGCTGATGGGGCTGCCCTGGTGAGGCCCCCCCCCCACCCCAGCTGATGGGGCTGCCCTGGTGAGGCCCCCCCCCCACCCCAGCTGATGGGGCTGCCCTGGTGAGGCCCCCCCACCCCAGCTGATGGGGCTGCCCTGGTGAGGCCCCCCCACCCCAGCTGATGGGGCTGCCCTGGTGAGGCCCCCCCACCCCAGCTGATGGGGCTGCCCTGGTGAGGGCCCCCCCCCCAGCTGATGGGGCTGCCCTGGTGAGGCCATCATTCAGCTATGGCACGGTCAAGCAAGTAGTTAAAACTCACCTGTATCAATGAACAGGTGCCGACAATAGAGAAATCACACCGGCAACCAGTTAAAACGGTGAACAATTGACTCAACCTCTCTGTTGTGAGTCTGTGTGCCACAAGGAGCATGGAGAGAAAAAAGCGGCAAAGAACCGTCTAAAGATTTGAGAACAAAAATTGTGGGAAAGCACGGACAATCTCAAGATTACACAAGTCCATCTCCAGAGATCTTCATGTGCCTGTGCCCACCATTGTCAAGAAGTGTACAGCCCGTGGCACTGGAGCCAATCTCCGTGGAGGGATAACCAAAGAGAAAAAATTCAAAGATAACAATGAAGGATTATTGGATTAAAAAAAAAAAAAAAAAAAAAAAAAAAACCCTCTTGATTAACTTCCAGACGAATTCAAGCGGACCTTCCAGGACCGGGTACAAATTGTGTCGGCTCGCACTATACGGCGCCATCGGAATGAAAAGGAATGCTATGGTAGGGGACCCAGGAGGACCCCACTGCTGAAAACACAAACAAGAAAAAAAAATAAAAGCCAAAACACTCACCTGGGGGAGGCAAAATCCTTTTGGGAGAATGTACTGTGGATAGAAGAAACAAAATTACAGCTTTTTGGTAAAGGCCATCATACTACGGTTTTCAGAAAAATAAATTAGGCCTTAAACCCTTCAAAGGGGGCCACCTTTTTGAGCATCTCCCTGGGAGCGCACCGCGCATTCCATGATGTGAATTCTCCTGTTCCACCACATCCCCAAGGTGCTCCATTGGATGAGATGTGGTGAGTGTGGAGGCCATTGGAGGACAGGGACCTCATTGTCCAGTGGTGAGACGATTGGAGCTTTGTGACATGGTGCATTATCCTGCTGGGAGGAGCCATCAGAAGATGGGGACACTGTGGTCATAAAGGGGATGGACATGGTCACCAACAATACTCAGGTAGGCCGTGGTGATTAAACCATGATCAATGGGTACTAAGGGGTCCAAAGTGTGCCCCACACAAACCACACTGCAAAAATGCTGTAGAATCGCAGGTATTTTCTGGCTGCCATTAGCATCTTTGCTGCTTTTGGCACAATGCTGAAAACCCCATTTTCAGTGGCCAAAATTTCAGTGCATCACTACCAGCAACCAGTTAAAAATGGTGAAAAATTGACTCAACCTTTCTGTTGTGTGTCTGTGTGTGCCACATGGAGAAGAGAAAGGAGAAGCAAAGAGTGGTCTGAGGATTGGAGAAGTAAAATTGTCCATCTCTAGAGATCTTCATGTTCCTGGGTCCACGGTGCCCAACATTGTTTGAAGTGTACAGCCCGTGGTACTAGAGCCTCTCCCTGGGCGTGAACCAAAGTAAAAAAAAAAAAAAAAAAAAAAATTAAAAAAAATTGTAACGAGGGATTGTTGGAATGGTGGATAAAGAACCTCGATCAACTTCCAGATAAATTCAAGCGGACCTTCAGGCACAGGGTACACGGTGTCTGCGCTCGCACTAGACATCGCCACTGGAATAAAGGGACGCTGTGGTAGGAGACCCAGGAGGACCCCCACCACTGAAAAACAAACAAATAAAAAAAAAAAATAAATAAATAAAAAATTGCCACAACTTACCTGGGGGAGCCAAAATCCTTTTGGGAGAATGTGCTGTGGATAGAAGAAACAAATTACAGCTTTTTGGTAAAGGCCATCATACTACAGTTTACAGAAAAAGGGAGGCCTTTAACCCCTTCAATACCGGGTACTTTTACCCCCTTCCTGTCCAGGCCAAATTTCAGCGCTGGAAAACTTTGAATGACAATTGCGCAGACATGCAACACCGTACCCAAAATTTTTATCTTTGGAGATGGAGAGCTTTCTTTTGGTGGCATTTTACCACCACTGGGGTTCAATTCTCTTCAAAATGAATGAAATAAAAATGCAAAAAGTAAATAAATACAGTCCCGATGAAGGGGAGGCATTACTGATGGGCAGATTTTAAAGTGCAGATGTTTCCACTGAGAAATGCTGCCGATTGGCTCCCCTCACGCTTGTCAGTGTGAGGAAAGGAATGCCGATATCCGGCATTTCCCCATTTACACTAATGGTACATTTACATGGTAAAGAGCTTACAACGTCATAGGCCCCTTTACTGGGATCAGTGATGCGCTGTGCCCGAGGGACACGGCGTACCAACGAAGGCGGCGAGCCCCTGGGTTGGCGCACGAGCAGTGCATTCTGAAGGACATCATATAACTTCCAGTTAGGAATGGAAAGCCCCGCCCGGCGGTCATCCTGCTATAGGCAGGGCGGGAAGGTGTCGGTCCCTACAGTCACACACGGTGGGGGGGGGGGGGTCACTGAGGTTTTGGGGTTGCTCTGCTGCTTCATGCACTGGGTGTCTTGACCGTGTGCATGGCATTATGAAATCTGAAGACTACTCAAGAATTCTGGGGTGCAATGTAGAGCCCAGTTTCAGAAAGTTGGGTCTTTAGAGGTCATGGGTCTTAAAGCAGGACAATGACCTAAAGAACATGTCAAAAGGCCCCCAGAAATGGTTTAAGACAAAAGCGCTGGGAGAGAACTGAACTGGCCAACAAATTAGTCCAGATCTAAATCCCATAGAGCTCCTGTGGAGAGATCTCAAATAGCAGCTGGGAAAAGGAACCCTTCCAATCCGAGAGACCTGGAGCAGTTGGCAAAAGAAGAGCGGTCCAAAATTCCAGTATAGAGAAACCCATTGATGGTGACAGGAAGCCATGGATTTCCATTATCCCCCCCCCCCCCCTAAAGGGCTGCGCTACCAAATATTAAAAACGGGAGGGTCCCAATAGTATTGTCGAGCCCATTTATGTAGTTTTGCATGGAATGTGTCAGATTTGGATTTTTGTTTCGCCACTTTGTGTCATACCAATACAAAAACACAAGAAACAAAAAAACATAAGACGAAACATTTGTAATTGCAACAATTTTATGGGTGAAGTTGTGCGTTCTGACAAATACAGGGGCGCCAATATTTTTGGCCATGACTAACACATACTAAATTATTTTATTTTTTTATTAAAGTATATATACACAAGTATATATTTTTTTAATTATATACTTTTGGCAGAGGCCCTAGAGAATAAAAATGGTGGGTGTTGCATATTTTTTATCTCAGCGATATTTGCACAGCAGTTTCTCAAACGTACTTTTTTTGGGGAAAAAAAAAAAATCTCTTTTTTTTTTAGAAGGAAGAAGAAGAAAGAAGAAGAAAGAAGTAGAAAGAAGTAGAAAGAAGTAGAAAGAAGTAGAAAGAAGTAGAAAGAAGTAGAAAGAAGTAGAAAGAAGTAGAAAGAAGAACGACCCCACCCTCTTGTAATAGCATGGGACATGACAGGTCCTCTTTTTGGAGAGATCTGGGAGTCTAGTGGACCCCAAATCTCTCCTCTGGCCTCCTAAACAGCCGATCAGGCACAGATCAGTCCAATTGACTGTTTACCTGGCCGTTGGCGACCAGGAAAGCAAAGAACCAAAAAAAATAAAAAAAAACAACAGGAAGTGACTAAATACTAGCGCCGCTGCCCGCTTGACGACACACATTAGGAGGAACATCATCAGTTCCTCTCACCGTGTGCCCAGAGCCAGATGCCGCTGGTCACATCCTTACTGGGCTGTCCAATGACACGGGAGAGCCTGGTACAAGGTGGGGGGCGAGAGGGTGGGATTCCCTTCCGCCACCTGTAAAAGTAATCAGCGGTTCCTACGCATCGACATGGTTTACGCCTCTTCCATGCTTAAGCTCCATGGGGCGAAGCGAAACACGTTGGGAGGGGGGGGGGGGCACAGCCTGGCTGAGGCTGCCATGCATCTCACTCCATGCGGTTTATGGATCTTCTCCTCTGACATGGCTTACGCCTCGTCAGCTAATGCTTTCTCATGATGAAGTGAGCCAAGAATAATGAAACGCGTTGAGTTTTTTTTTTTTTTGCAGGATGCAGCTATTCATTGAACTTTACAAATACCATTGCTGTAAATATGGTTGACAAATAAGCAACTGAAAGTAACACAACCGGTTTTATTGATGTCACTTTTGTATTTTTATGCATCACTCTAAATGTCATTTTATAAATTTGGTGTGCCTGGTGAGAAGTCCCATGGGCATTATTATGTACCTAAAGTAGAACTTCACCCAAATCAACATCAATACTTTTTAATCCTTATTCTGCATTAGTAGATAGAAAAGTAAATTTGATTTTTATTGTTTTAAACTTCATTTTAGTTACTTCCTGCTTTCTTGCCTAGGCAAATGACCTCATACACCCCAGGAGTCTTCAGGATGGGGAGGAGCTCAGCTAAGCACACCCTCTTTCCTGAGCTAAGGGAAGATGAATTCCAGGAAATAAATGCTACATGAATCATCTTTCCTTACTCAAGATGGCTGCAGCCAGAAACGGCTAGGGGGGGGGGGGATTTTCAAAGTGATTTCTCTGAAAAAATAAAGCATGGAGAAATGGATGGGGGGGGGTTTGCTTTCAATTTTAAAAACTAAATCATGTTTTTAGGTTTGTGGTGCCGAGATGAAGTGTAGTTCCGCTTTAAACTGTACTACACACCTGGCAGCCCCAATCATGACAGACCCCACCCCCAACCCACCACCCCCCCCCCCAGTGCAGAGCCGGGGAGGGTGGGAACTCCTAATGGGCACAGCGGGTGTACAAACCCGGGAACTCCGCACAGGGATGGTGGGAACCCCTCATAATGGGCACAGCGGGGTGTACAGACCCGGGAACTCCGCACAGGGATGGTGGGAACCCCTCATAATGGGCACAGCGGGTGTACAGACCCGGGAACTCAGCACAGAGATGGTAAAAGCCCCTAATGGGCACAGCGGGTGTACAGACCCAGGAACTCACCTACAGACCCAAGTACTCCATGTAGAGATGATTCTAGACCCTCATAATGGGCACAGGTGTACAGACATGGGCACTCCATGTAGGGAGGGCAAGAACTCTTCTAAAAAAAAAAAAAGGTCCTTGTCGCCCTCTACATACCAGCAACACAAAAGGGTCTCCTTCACAAGAGCCAAATCTAGTCTTCCAACATGAAGATGTACAGCAAGACCCATTCACATTACTCACCAGCCTTATCGGACTCGTCGGGCGCCGTGCCCGCTATGCAGCTGCTCTCCAGGCCGTAGGCCGGGTCCACCTTACCCAGGGCCTTGGCAGCTTCTTGTACCTTCTTAATGTGCGCCTCCACCAGTTCCAGGGGCACCTCCTCCCGCACGCGGGAAAACTCCTCTGAAATGTATAAAAAAAGGACACAATGAGGAAGAGCGACAACAACGAGACGCTAAACCTCCCCCCCTTTATATTTTTTTTTTCTTTTTTTTTTCAGTTTTTGTTTTTTTTTTTTTTTTTTTTTTTTTTTTTTTTTTTCTTTCAGTATTTGTTTTTCCCCCCCATCTATGCTCATCTGACCCCCCCGGTGTATGGGGCTCTTCACTCTTCTCATTATATACTACTGATATCAATCCACAGAAGCGTTGGCTCATCGGAACCTACATTTGAGCATTGACCTTGGGGAATCCATAGTGCTCCCCGCTTGTCCACCTGTCTCTACCCCCTGCTCCCATGTCGGACATTTCCAACAGCTCTGATCCTCTGTTCACATCTATGCAGTTGCCGTATTTATAGGGGTGTCCATCCTGCCCCTTACTATTACTTATTCCTATTATTCAGCTACAATATTATACCATATGGTTACATTTCTTTATAGATCACCATTGCATTCGCCCCTGAAGAGTTGGTATACCCCAACGAAACGCGTCGGGCTTACATAGATGCATGATGTCCATACAGATGATTTTGTGTCTTTATTGTTTTACTTTAGATTTTCCAACACCGTCCAGCCCTTCCAGGGGCCCATGTTGTGCAGGACTTGTCTTTACCCCATGATATGCCAAGTACCATGGCGTCAATATTTATATGTGGTTTTTAGCATGCCCTACGTTTATGCGATTCCGTGTATGCCTTTTTTTGTGTTATTCAGTATGTGGTACATGATTTTACAAGGTATAATACAATGTTCTTTGTCAAGACTGCTCTTTGGTATACATCTCTCACTCAGTCTCCAAAAAACTCCTCCCCCCTTTTTTGTCGGAACCCATATAAAGCAATACTGGGTTTTACATCTCACAGGCTTCCTCTATGTAGTGATTGGCCTCATTCAAAGTCCCACCAACCAAACTTTCTTTTTTTGCTCAATACAAGATGGTGGAACCCCAATTTTAATTTTCAATATATTAAATTGGGGGGGGGGGGGTCAAAAGGATGGAGTATGTGTGTGAAATGGGCAACATGTTTTTTTTCCCCAGGCAGCAGCTTGAAGCATAGAGGTGGGGAACCCCAGCTTTACACTTTCCTGCATCCTTAACCACTTGACACCCCCCCCCCTCTACCCTTAGCACACTAAGATCGGTACAACCTCCAGCAACGTACTGGTACACAAGTGGTTAAAATGGGATCAGCTTCCTCCTGTTTTTGCACCCTCAAGTCTCCTGCATCAGGCAGACCAGGACCAAGCCCCCCTCCCCCCCCCCTTGCACCCCGGCAGGACCAAGCCCCCCCCTTGCACCCCGGCAGGACCAAGCCCCCCCCTTGCACCCCGGCAGGACCAAGCCAGGACCAAGCTCCCCTTCCACCCCGGCAGGACCAAACAAGGACCAAGCCCCCCTTCCACCCCGGCAGGACCAAACCAGGACCAAGCCCCCCTCCCACCCCGGCAGGACACCCATCACCCCCCCACCCGGGGAGGACCAGGACACCCACCACCCCCCCGGCAGGACCAGACCAGGCTCATCGTACAATGGAATGGCATCACTCACCCAGTGCAGCTTTTGCAGCCGCTGCGGCCACCCGAGGATCTACCACCGAGGCCAGGAAGGCAACTGTGCTCATGACGGGGTTGCCGGACTGGCTGAATGGGACTGGCTGATAGGCCAGAGGTCCCAGGGAAGAATTGGAGTTCTCCAGGTACGGGTCCTCGATCGGCAGGCGGAGGAAGTGCAGAATGCATTCATCTTGAGTTCGGCTGCCCACGTGTTCGGACACCTTGTTCCAGTCATCTTTATACATCTCCAGAGCCTGAGGGGGGAAGAGACAAGAGAATTCAAACATATAGCCCAGAACCACAAAACCGGGGGAGTCCGGTGCCTGGCCACAGTCTCACCTCCAAGAGCAGCAGAGTCTCCTGTTCTGTCCATTCCCGCCCAGCGCTGGCCGACTTCTGGAAGGTGGAAGAAGAGCGTTAGAGAGCCAATCAGAAGGACTGACACACATGGGGACAATAGTGACAAACAATAGTACCGCCTCCCTCAGCACTTTTAATATGGAGGAACCCTTAAAATAATTTTCATGTCTGAGAAGCCCCCTCCCCTGCTAATATTAGGTCTATACTTCATGGCACGCTACGGGACCAGTATACTGTAGATATAGGAACATAAATAATAAAATGTGTTTACAGAGAACCACTCTATAGAACATCACTTTCTCTAAATAAAATGTATAATAGCGACACAGAAAAACATGCAGCATTCCCTCACATTGGTATTCAATGGAAAGCGCCCCCTTAGTTGTCATTTGGGAGATGGACCCCCTTTACAATGGGGGGGGGGCATGTCCCCCCCCATTGTAAAGGGGCATGTCCCCCCCCCATTGTAAAGGGGCATGCCCCTTTACAATGGGGGAACAAGGAACAATGCCCCTTTACATTGGGGGGGTCAGTGGGGGAACAAGGAACAATGCCCCTTTACATTGGGGGGGTCAGTGGGGGAACAAGGAACAATGCCCCTTTACATTGGGGGGGTCAGTGGGAACAATGCCCCTTTACATTGGGGGGGGGGGGGGGTCAGTGGGAACAATGCCCCTTTACATTGGGGGGGGGGGGGTCAGTGGGAACAATGCCCCTTTACATTGGGGGGGGGGGGTCAGTGGGAACAATGCCCCTTTACATTGGGGGGGGGGGTCAGTGGGAACAATGCCCCTTTACATTGGGGGGGGGGGGGGGGTCAGTGGGAACAATGCCCCTTTACATTGGGGGGGGGGGGGGGGTCAGTGGGAACAATGGCCCCTTTACATTGGGGGGGGGGTCAGTGGGAACAATGCCCCTTTACATTGGGGGGGGGGGGTCAGTGGGAACAATGCCCCTTTACATTGGGGGGGGGGGGTCAGTGGGAACAATGCCCCTTTACATTGGGGGGGGGGGTCAGTGGGAACAATGCCCCTTTACATTGGGGGGGGGGGGGGGTCGGTGGGAACAATGCCCCTTTACATTGGCGCAGTCCTTACAGACACAGCTTATAAGAACTGGCGTCAATGGTTACTCAGTAGAAATGGCTCCAGGAACCTCAACCTTTGAAGGAACTCTGGTTGGGAAAAGCTGCCGTAACTCTTAACGGACAAATCAAAAGCCTATTTTTTTTGCCAGCGCTCCGGAAACATTTGGCACGCCCCCCATTTTGATTGCAGTGTCTTTAGACATTGCTGGGCTCACCTTGGCCAGAGTCTTCTTGGAGTAGATATCGGTCCTCAGCCCAAAGCTCTGCAGATCTGTTGGTTTGTCTTTACTTTTCTCTGGGAAAGTCAACATCTGCTGAGAGGAGGGAATCTAAAGAAAAGAAAAGACGACAATGTGGGTGGAACTTTCTATGTATATTTCAGAGCCCAGGAAGTGCCGTCAGCCGGGGGACCTTACCTGAGGAGTCCTCATGTGCAACGGCACCAGTCCAGACGGCGTGTCCGCCAGCACATTAAAGTGAGGCGTCGGAGGGGGGCCCATGGCCATCGGCCGGGAATCTGCATCCACCTGATAGTTCACCAGACCCCACTGCTCCAGGAACGCATGAACTCTGCAATGGGGGGAGAAGACGCATGTCACCAACAGACCATCGGCTGCCTTCAGTGTGCAACCCACAGCTATGACATCACACCCATATGACATCACACCCATATGACATCACACCCATATGACATCACACCCATATGACATCACACCCATATGACATCACACCCATATGACATCACACCCATATGACATCACACCCATATGACATCACACCCATATGACATCACACCCATATGACATCACACCCATATGACATCACACCCATATGACATCACACCCATATGACATCACACCCATATGACATCACAATAGGCAGGAATAAACTCCCAAGAAAGAATTCAAGAGAAAGTCATTTCAAAACACAAAGATCTACATTACACATTCTCCCAATCCTTACCCCCCTCCGGCTGGCTTATAAAGCTACAGCATTGAGGGTGCAAACACTTTGCAGAGCTCACTCCCCGCCCCATCCGCACTCATTGGAAGATATCCCCTCTACTGGGAGACCACCCAACATTCACATTCAATGATAAAATGGTAAACAGGACAAATAAGAGAATCTGCCCAACAGGGGCACAGAGAGCAATTAAAAACTAGACATGTGCACTGACAAAAAAAAGTTTGTTTCGTTTTTTTTTTAAATTTGACGATCTTAAAAAAAAAAAAAAAAAAAAACTAAAATTCGAACAACTATTAAATTATAAGTATTGGAATCGTCTTTCAAATTTGGCTGTTTGTGAACGTACAAAATTATCCGAAATAAGGAATGCCGCATCTAAATGAATGGAACAAAAATAATAATAAAACTTTTTATTTATTATTAGATTGTTATGTTCCATTCTTTTAGATACGGCATTCGTTAGTTCACATAATTTGTAACTTCAGATAAATTCGTACTCGTTACATTCACAACCACATTTGAAAAGGAAATTCCAATACCTAGAATTTCTGATTCGTGGTTAGTTATTCCAAATTTTAGAGTTTTCCAAATTTTAGAGTTTTCGGAAATTGAAAAATTCGGAAATAAAACTAATTGCATGTGTCTAATTAAAACCCAATCCCTCTCTACTCGAAGATAAATAAAAATAAAAAGTTTGCAGGACGAGAGTAAAACACGAACCTCATGATGGCGCACACATCTCCCGTCAGGTTCCTGCGGCAGGCGGTGCTGGTCAGATACTCTTGAGGGTTCAGCCGGTAGGTATCGATGATGAAGTTTCGGTAGGCCAGGTATCTGAAAAACATGACAGCCAGATAAGCTTTTTGTGTATTTTTATTTATTTTTTTGCTTAAGACGTCTTCACCATTTGTGGACCGTCCCGTGTAGATTTACTGCGGCAGGGCAGCCCACTCAGCACTGGATCATGTATATGTACGTGATCCAGGATTTCTGGGTAGGGGCCACTCAGGGGGTCCGCTGCCCCATCTGTGCCGTCATTAGGTACAGCAGGTCCCAGCCATTTATGCTGGGATCGGCTTAGCGAATGACAGCACAGAGCTCTGTAAACAGAACAGCAATGGGGCCGATTTTTTTTTGTTCTCCCTGCAAAGCAAGGAGATAACAGTCACACATACACACACACACACACACACACACACACATCATATATATATATATATAATATATATATATTATATATATATGCACATATATATATACATATACACACTCACACACACACACACACACACACACACACGGTTAACCCCTTAATAACCCCCTATATGTTAACCCCTTCCCCATCAGGAACACAGTGACAGTATATAGTATTAGCATTTGTGCCACTGGTGATGTCAGTTAGGGCCGCAGGGACGCACAGGAAACAGCATTGGTCTTCGATAAAATGCAGACATGATGCATTTTATCGCAGTGCACTGGCCCAAATCGCACTTCAATGTCAGGCAGCACATCGCCCGACACTGCAGTGTATGAAGTGTATACTGTACACTTCACATAAAGTTGGTTTAACCACTTTCAGCCCCGGACCAATTGGCAGCCAAAGGGACCAGGCCCCTTTTTGCGATTCGGCACTGCGTCGTTTTAACTGACAATTGCGCGGTCGTGCGACGTGGCTCCAAAACTAAATTGGCGTCTTTTTTTCCCCACAAATAGAGCTTTCTTTTGGTGGTATTTGATCGCCCTGCGGTTTTTAATTTTTTTGCGCTATAAACAAAAATAAAGCGACAATTTTGAAAAAAATGCAATTATTTTTTGCTTTTTGCTATAATAAATATCCCCAAAAAATATATAAAAAAAAATTTTTTTTTCCTCAGTTTTAGGCCGATACGTATTCTTTCTACATATTTTTGGTAAAAAAAAAAAAAAAAAAAAAAACGCAATTAGCGATTATTGATTGGTTTGCGCAAAAGTTATAGCGTTTACAAAATAGGGGATAGTTTTTACAGCATTTTTATTAATATTTTTTTTTTTACTAGTAATGGCGGCGATCAGCAATTTTTTATTGTGACTGCGACATTACGGCGGACACAGACATTTGACACATTTTTTGGGACCATTGTCATTTATACAGCAATCAATGCTATTTTAAATGCACTGATTCCTGTAAAAATGACAGTTGTAGTGAAAGAGTTAACCACTAGGGGGAGGGGAGGGGCTGACGTCATTGATTGGCTTTCCCGATGACCGGGAACAGCCAATCAATGACAGGCAGAGTAGGAAGCGCGGGGAGAGGTTTGTTTACACAGACCTCTCCCCGTTCTTCAGCTCCGTAACCGATCGCGGGACACCAGCGGCGATCGGGTCCGCTGGTCCCGCGGCCGGGGTCACGGAGCTCCCGACTGGGTCGCGAGCGCGCTGCGCGACCCACAGGCAGGCATTTAAAGAGCCACGTACAGGTACGTGGTTTTGCCTGCCCGTGCCATTCTGTAGACGTATATCTACATGGGGCGGTCCGGAAGCGGTTAAAAAAAAAAAAAGGTGTGCTGAATCATGCACCACACTGCCCCCCTAGCCAGCCAGCAACGCAGGAGAAGGTAACTTTAAAACTGTTAAATCTATGGGTTTATTCCGCTTTAGGATTTACTGCGTTTCTGGGCTACAACAAAATGGCCACCTCCAGCAAGAAGAAACAGGAGCAATGCTGGAGGCAATTTACAGAACAGGTAAAGGTAGATTGTGGAATGGATGTTCCTTGCTAAAGAACATTTATTAAGTTATTAGGTAAAAGTTTCACTTTAAAATTTTAATACTGGGGGAAGTGCCTCTTTAAAAAAAGTGCGACACACTGAAAGGCGAGCTGCTGACTGCCACTGAATCCAGGACTGGGTCATGTGACACACTGGGAGGCGAGCTGCTGACTGCAGGACCTGTTCATGGACCCTGGTCATGTGACACTGGGAGGAGAGCTGCTGACTGCCACTGAATCCAGGACCGGGTCATGTGACACTGGGAGGAGAGCTGCTGACTGCCACTGAATCCAGGACCGGGTCATGTGACACACTGGGAGGCGAGCTGCTGACTGCCACTGAATCCAGGACCGGGTCATGTGACACACTGGGAGGCGAGCTGCTGACTGCCACTGAATCCAGGACCGGGTCATGTGACACTGGGAGGCGAGCTATGGGCCCCGTCACTAAATCCAGGACATGGGCCATGTGACTAATACTTACACCTCTGGGGTCTTTGACTTGTTCTTGCCATTGAAGAATTCGGGAAGAGCGCGGCGTTCGATGACGTGAATGCTGGGAGGGAAGGAAATGCACAATCATGAATCTCCAAAACTCACAAAATGAACTATTTTTCGGGTGTCCAGAAAGGAAAAAGGCAATACCTGTTATAATCAAACCAAGCCGCATAGCTGGGAATGATGATGTGGTTGGTCTGTTCCGTCACATTATCTTCTCCGTTATCGATCATCCTGCTCTGATCTCCTCGACTTGGGTCTTCATCCTCCTATGAAAGGCAGAAAACCAAAAAAAAAAAAAAAAAAGAAGAAGGAGAGGACCCGTCAACTGAGTAATCCCGCCATAAATCAAGTAGCGCAGAATGCAAAATGATTGTTCCAATCACGGGGCGAGGAGGCTGCAGAACCGCCGAGGACACTTACCTTCCCACTGGCAGCTACCGCTTCCTCCTCCTGCTCATCTGCAAACACAAAATACCAAAATTACTGAACTGGAACCAGAAAGAACTATAGGAGGGAAATATATACATTTTTTTAATACAGTGGAACCTCGGATTACGAGCATAATCCGTTCCAGGAGAATGCTCGCATATCAAAGCGAGTTTTCCCATTGAAATCAATGGAAAGGAAAATAAAATTTGTTCCGCATTGACTTTAATACCGCATACGGCCAGAGGCGGAGGGGGGGGGGGGCGCCGGAGAGCCTTCTTAAAGGGCCCAAGCACACTTCGGCAAACCTCGGAAAGACTCAGTTCACTAGCCGTTTCCGTGCATTTACGAACGCTGTTCAGCTCTGGCGCCCCCCCCCCACCTCAGGCCGAAAGCGGTACTGCTCACCACTTTTGGCCTGAATCCTGTTAGTTTTGTGAAATGCTTAGAGAATATAATTAATATATATATAGATATATATATATATATATTTATATATTTATTATCTCTCTACGCAATACAAAGAAAACACGAATGACAATTAGACACTGTACCCAAATGACTTTTTGGGCCTTGGTACTATGTGATCGCTGTGACCACAGAGCTCACATCATTGTTTACCACTATTGCGGCGATTGGTCACAGCGATCACATGATACCAGGGCAGCTCACAGTGGCCTGGTATAAAAAAAAAAAAAAAAAAAGGTGATCGGCTGTATGCGGTGGACAGAGCGGGTCACCAATCCCACCACTGCGTGCTCTAGAGAGAATGCATGGGTACGTCCATCCACATTGGTGCTGGCCCTGTACTGTGACCGGAAGGGAAGTGGTTGGAACATAAGGGATCACAAAGCACTATATATCGGGGTACCCCCTACCACTATATATCGGGGTACCCCCTACCACACACTGAAGCCACGTATGTCATTATAAAATAACAATCTGAGCATATCCAGAGGACAGCCCTACCACTCAAAACTGAATCAATGGCCAATATACAGTTCAATGACGGTGTGAAGGATGACTTACCTAGATCGGCCACCACTCCCCCCTTCACCGGGGTGTGCTCGCTGTCCTTCTTCGGGTTCACTGCATAGAGGAAAAAAAAAAAAAAAAAAAAAAGTCAGGATTCCGCCACCATTGACTTGTGCTGCCATAAAACTGCCCATTTCCCAGCATTATATCATATTGCTCAATATAAGGAGGACCGCACTGATCAAAAGAGGTGATCCCATCCTAGTGCATCACATACCTGCCCATTAAAGATGAACACCGGTATTCACACTACGCAATTCATAATCAAGTCTTCAATGCCCTCATCCCAAAATAATTAAACAATATATAAAAAAAATAAAATAAAAAAAAAAATAAAATAAAAAAGAAGTGTAAAAAGCAACTAGGCCAGCGATGGCGAACCTTGGCACCCCAGATGTTTTGGAACTACATTTCCCATGATGCTCATACTCTTTGCAGTGTAGTTGAGCATCATGGGAAATTTTAGTTCCAAAACATCTGGGGTGCCAAGGTTCGCCATCACTGGACCAGGCTATAAACTAAAATTTTAAGCTATGGGCGAGCGCCCAACTTGCAGCCCCTTTGACGTTGCAAAAAAGGCTGCTCCTGTAGACGTTGCCAAGTGATGACGAAACACATTAGGGTGGGACTTCCATTACATCATTTCTGGTCAGCTGGAATGCACGCTATAGAGCCAGCCGTGTTTCCTGGTTCGCTCACATTATAAGCTGCACGTTTTTTTAACTGAAGAAGTGAAGTTTCTACTGCTATTATATTTCATAAAGCATTTATACTATAGGAGGCTTCTCCTTTTCCCTCTGAATTTTGACATAAGACGCACCCCAATTTAAGAGGGAAGTTTCAGGAAAAAATAAACCACTTTGAAGCAAAATAATGGTCAGTGCCAAACAATGCAGCCTGATGCCTATCTGCAGCCTCACCATTTCTCATGCAGTGCAGGAAATCAGGAGGGGGGGGGGGGGGGGGCGAGCACCGCTGGAATCACTGAGCCGGCACACGCACACGCGTCCCACCTCCGCCAAAACCATTGGACCAGTGTACTATCAATCACAGGATTTGGTCCAATGGTGATGGCGGAGGCGGGACGCGTGTGCCGAGTACTGTAGACAGAAGATGACGGCTCAGCGATTTCGGCGGCGCTCATCAACTAGATATGGAGGCTCAGTTATTCCGGCGGCGCTCGTGGCGGCTCAGTTATTCCAGCAGGGCGCTCGCGGCGGCTCAGTTATTCCAGCGGCCCTCGTGAACGAGACATGGCGGCTCAGTTATTCCAGCGGCGCTCGTGGCGGCTCAGTTATTCCAGCGGCGCTCCTGAACTAGAAATGGCAGCTCATTTATTCCAGCGGCGCTCATCCCCCTCCTTCTCCGAGGTACGCTATTGGCATACAACACGCATCCGAGTTTCTCCCTATTTTCAGGGGGGGGAAAGTGCGTGTTATACGCCGATAAATACGGCATCTTAGAGGACCGCCTGCTGTTTCAAAAATTACCGGGGTTATGGCAGATATCTGCTGCCATTACCCTGGTATTCTACGTCACAGTACCAACGTACAACTACAGCGGTTTAACACCGAGTCCAGGAGGTCATCATGGTGGACTGGGCTCAGAGGACAATTCTGCACAGAACAGCATCCAGCTCCGGACAGCGCCACCCTCTGTAGCATTCAGAGCCTTCCATTGATGGAGTAGAGAAGCCGGCAAAGGAGGAGGGAGGAGGGAGGAGGGAGGGGGACCCTGCTTGTCATGCAAGCGGCATCAATCCCTCGACCCGGCCGACCAACCACCACCAGTATGAAGTAGTGAATGAGACACAGCTGGTGGAGAGTTACCAGGAAGCAGAAGTTACCATTTTTCGGAAGCATGACCTCCTCCATATTGGGGACAGGTGTGGGGTCCTCCATGTCTTTGGTGAGATCGTCCTGCTCATCCTCTTCCTTCTGCCATCTCCGCTTGTTATAAAGGGCGCCCTGGCTAAAAAAATAAAAATAAAGAAGGGGTGTCAACCGGGATCAAGGGAGGCAACAACCAAGACACAAATTGCCATATCACAAGCTCGACCAACACCTATTACCTTTTCCTGCCGGGCTTCTTCCGGGACTCAGATGGGGTCTGAGGGGAAGGGGAACGCTTTCTTTTCTTGGGTGCGCCAACAGACTTCCGATCTTTCCGCTCGGGACTGCGTATGGACTAAAGAAAAACAAAAAAGGGAGGCAGAATAAGGAGGAGAGCGGGACTACCCTCATATACGAGACTCAACAGACAAGGCCCTCCGACTCTCTAAAATAGCACACAGACGAGGGCCGGAGGAAGCGAAACATCCCCATCAACAGACATTTGCTGGGCAACAAGCAGAAGTCGCAGCAGCGATCTGATCAGGAGACGCTTCTCATCCTCCAAACTGCTCCAGTTTCGGGGGGGGGGGTGTTGCCGTCACCTCATCATTCTTGAGGGAAATCCTCTGCCGGAAATCGGTGGCCTTCTTATTTTCGTCCACCTCATAGTCCTCCTCGTTCATCCACTCATTGAACAGATCCGTGTCCAGCAACCACTTCGCATGAACCTAGGAGGGGAAACGATAACATTGTGAGAGGGGTAGAGGGGGGGTGGGGAATTCCAGGATCTTTAAACACTTGCCAGCCAGTGGCGTACCGGTTCTTCGTTGGACTGCAAATGGTTACACCAGGATAATGACTGCAGCTTAACAGCCGGCTGTTGGCTCTCTTGTAAAGCAATCCTAGCAGCTAAACAGCCGCTGGATAGCTTATCCAAGCAGCGGGACAGAAAGTTGCTCGCAACCAACCCCCCCCCCCTCACTGCTTTCATTGGGCTGCCCCATCCCACCCAATTGACCAGCGCTTCTGCCTCCAGATCATAGAGACGAACAAAACATTGGCTTTGTTGGTCTCAGATATAGGGAGCTGGAAGCGACGACCTGGCATCACTTCCGGATTACAGAGATGTAAACTACGCAATTATCAAAAATGAAAAGCTTTTGATCACCCAGATCTTGGTGCGATCGAATGCTTTTAAAACTGCAGAGGGGTGGGGGTGGGGTCTTCTAGACGTCAGATCTTTCCATAAAGGGTACCCGTCACTGCCTACTGCGGTCACAAGGGTCGTTTACTTTCCTTGAGACAGCAACACACAATAGTAAAAAACAAATACAATTTAAAGTGTCGCCGCCCCCTCGTATAAAGTCTAAAGCACTCATCGGTCCCGCATGCACACACAAAAAAAAGCGACCGTCCAACACGTGAGGCATCACTGCAAACGTCCGATCATGGGCGGCAATTCTAGCACCAAACCTCCTCCTTACCGCTAAAGTGGTAACCGTTAAAAGCTTTTAAAAATGTCACCCAATGGACAGAAAAATTTACGCCTTTTGTCACCGTTGTATGCGCAATTTTAAAGCGTGACATGTTTGGTAATTTATTCGGCACAACATTTTATTTTTTGTAAAAGATAAAAGATGAGGTTGCACCGAGTAAATAGATACCCAACACAAGCCACGAGCATACGCAATTTTAAAGCGTGACATGTTAGATATCTATTTAGTCTAACATCTTTTACCCCAAAAAAATTGGGTTTTGTATTGTGTTTTTGCATTAAAATGAATGTGTATTTTTTTTCCAAAAGAAATGCGTTTGACAAAATGCACAAATACCATGTGACAAAAAATAAAAAAAATAAAAAAATTGCAACGGTTACTATTTTATTCTCTAGGGCATCATAAAAAAAATAAATAATAAAATATATATGATCTGAAAACACACCAGCAAGTCCATCGCTGGCTCAAAAAACTAAATAAAAAAAAGGTGTTGAGTGGTCTAGTCAAAGTCTGGACTTAAATTCACTTGAAATGCTGTGGCATTAACTTAAAAAGGCCGTTCAGGCTGGAAAACCCTCCAATGTGGCTGAATAAAAACAGTTCTACAAATAAAGAGTGGGCTAAAAAAGCTCCACAGAAATGTGAAAGACTCATTGCCAGTTATCGCAAACGCTTGATTGCAGTTGTTGCCGCCAAGGGTGGCACATCCAGTTATTAGGTTTAGGGGGGGGGGCAATTACTTTTTCACATAGGGCCAGGTAGGTTTGGACAGCTCTTTTTTCCCCTTAACAAAATGAAATTAAAAACGCCATCTAATGTTCCGAGTAATTTTCTAGAAAAAATATACTGTTTGCTTATTCTGGCACTTTTTGATTACAAGTAGAGTCTTCAAGTGGTTTCTTAAAATAAAAGCACATGGACGAATGGGGGGAGTTTGCCAAACAATAAAATTGAATGAAGTAGAGATTTTGGTACGTGCGGGTGCAGCGTAGTTCTGTTTAACACTTTTTCCTCTATTTCACTTAAGTACCATCACAAATGGGCTAAAAAGCCCCCTATGACAGCATGAGCAGGTGACAGGTCCTCTTAATGGAAACGAATGCCCGCCTTCCCCTCCTCTACCATCCCATTAAGCACAGTCCTGTGTCTGGGAGTCTTAACAGCTCTGAACATGGAAGTAATCATTACCGAGTGCTTCCAGGTTCCCTGGATACTCCGAGCTCCTTGTGCAGTATATACCCCGCCCTGGGCTTCCCAGAGTTGGCAAGGATTGCTTTTTTTTTTTTACCCCTTGGAATACCGGGGGGAGGTCTATAAAATGTACCGGCGCTAGTCGAGGGGTTAAAGGGCAAATCCAGTTCTCACCTTCCAAGGCTTCTCCGGAACGGGAGCATCTTCAACTTCGGCATCGAGATCCGAGACTGGCACCCAGGAGTCATAGCTGGGGGGGGGCAAACAGAAAAGGTTACTGAATGCCATCGCAAAAGACAACACTTAACCTGGAACTACAGAAAAAGCTTCAGGAGCCAATCACGGCCAATAAAATATTACAATGCTGAAGAAACCTTCCAGTATTACAGCGAACATCATTTTTGACACCATCTCATGTAAGGAAACCACCGAGAGCTTTATGGGGGTAAAACTACATAATGGGCACTATAATACAATACATTAACCCACTTCAGCGCTGGAATGTTTTACCCCCTTCATGACCAAGATAAAAGTGGTCTCTGCGGCAGATTCGCAGTGAGATCACTTATCGGTAGCGGGAGGAGGGAGACCCCCCCCCCCCCACCGATCTCCGCTGCTTACCGGAGGCGATCCGATCACGTCAGTGTCATGGAGACAAGTGAGGGGGAAGGTAGCCCCCACCCGTCTCCATACCATTGCAGGGCGGAAGCAACGTCACTTCTGCCCATAGCTCTTAAAGGGCCAATATACACACACACACAACACACACACACTCTACACACAACACACACACACACACACACACCAGAGCTCAGGGAAGGAAGAAAGGAAAAAAATAATGAGGAGAAGTAAAAAAAGGGAAAGAATAAAAAAAAAAAAAAAAAAAAAAAAAAAAAAGGAAAAAAAAGAATAAAAAAGGAAAAAAAGAATAAAAAAAGAATAAAAAAGGAAAAATAAGAAAAAAAAGGAAAAAAATAATTAAAAAAAAAGGAAAAAAAGAATAAAGGAAAAAAAGAATAAAAAAAGAATAAAAAAGGAAAAAAAGAATAAAAAAGGAAAAAAAGAATAAAAAAGGAAAAAAAGAATAAAAAAGGAAAAAAAAAGAATAAAAAAGGAAAAAAAGAAACCTTGGTGTCAGGAACACTTATCAGAAGTGACTAATGCAGATAGAGGAAAGAGGAAGCAGAGAGAAATGACACTTAGTGCTCTGGAGTGAGAGCAGCACACACTATAGAGGGATAGGCTTTGTTCAGATTTCATGTCTGAGGTTTACAACCCACTTTAAAGGACAGCTCTTCCATTCAGCCTGTCCTTGTACAGAGATAGAAGTCCGCTTACCTGTCCGGGTGATAGCCCCAGTGTACAAGAATTTGCTTCTCTTTTTTCATCACGGGTCTCAGCCATTCATCTGCTAAAGATAAATAATAATTTCAGAAAGAGTCGGCCGTTACACCGAAAGACAATGACCCCCCAAAGGGAGGCCAGTTCTACACTTCAAATACTAATCCAGCCAGAGAGAGAAATCCCACTCTAGGGACAGTTCCCGGCCACTAGAGGGAGCCCAATAATTAAACCATGAACCAGGAGTGTTCTAGGCGGTGGATTCTGGCCGCCATTTTGGAAGGAGCAATGTTCTGATGAGATAGAGGCACAGAGATCTGGAGTGTAGGGAGAGGTGCTGGGATCTTTTTTTTTGGAAACACGTTTATATTGCCATTTGTGCAGGAGATTTGCCATCTTTGTCTGGGTAAATCCTCTTCCCAGCACTGCTATAAACCAATCGAAACAGAGAGGAGATCATGTCACCGGAAGTTGGTCCCGCTGGGTACCAATCTGAGAGTCACCCTGGACAGCTCGGCATTTGTGCTGGGAGTGCCCTTAATGAGGACTACCGATGGGCCGTCTTAAAGGGGGAAATGCCAGAAATCAGACACTGCACTTTAACCACTTGCCGACCGGCGCACGACGATATACGTCGACAGAATGGCACGTACAGGCAGGTGGGCGTATATATACGTCCCTCCTTTAGCCTGTCCGTGCCATCAGGAGCGCGCCGGGAGCGGCGGTCGGGACCCCCGTGAGTCCGGCCGCGGTCCCCCGGACTCGATCGCCGCGGGGACTCCCGCGATCGTCTCACGGAGCGGCTGAACGGGAGATGCCGAGATAAACAGCATCGCCCCGTTCTGCCTAGCAACGAGTGACGCCGATCTCTGCTCCTGTGATTGGAGCAGAGATCAGCATTCACTAGCTGACAGCCACGCCCCCCCACAGTAAAAAAAAACACCCCTAGGCCTACTTAACCCCTACACTGCCACCTTGTGGTTAACTCCTAAACTGCCAGTGTCATTTATACAGAAATCAATGCATTTAAATGCATTAATTGCTGGAAAAATGACAATGGTCCCAAAATGTCCGATGTGTCCGCCCATAATGTCGCAGTCACAAAAAAAAAAAAAAAAAAAAAAAAAAAAAAATCGCAGATCTCCGCCATTAATAATAAAATAAAAATTATTAATAAAAATGCTATAAACTATCCCCTATCTTGTAAACGCTATAACTTCTGCGGCAAACCGATCAATAATCGCTTATTGCGATTTTTTGTTACCAAAAATATGTAGATGAATACGTATTGGCCTAAACTGAGGAAAAAAAATAGTGTTTTTTTATATATTTTTGGGGGAATATTTATTATAGCAAAAAATTAAAAATAAAGCATTTTATTTCAAAATTGTCGCTCTATTTTTGTTTATAGCGCAAAAAATAAAAAACGCAGGGGCGATCAAATACCACCAAAAGAAAGCTCTATTTGTGGGAAAAAAAGGACGTCAATTTTGTGTTGGAGCCACGGCGCACGACCGCGCAATCGTCAGTTAAAGCGACGCAGTGCCGAATCGCAAAAAGGGGCCTGGTCCTTTGGCTGCTAATTGGTCCGGGGCTGAAAGTGGTTAACATGTCCAAGAGGCCTTTAAACATAACGTCAGAAGGGTCTGCCAAGACCCCCAATGCCAACTCTGCAACTCACCACCCCCCCCCCCCCCCCCCCCGCCAATAGATTAAGCACAAATTATTCTCAATCTGTTGAATCAATGAGGATCTGACAGCTCTGAACCCGGAAGTGCTCACAGCGGTGAGTTTACATGTCGATACTGGTAGGAGCACGAGGGTTAAATCACAGGGACTTCTTGAAGCCTCAATTTTGGATTGGTCATTATAGAGCACTTGAGAAGACGCTGGTCAAGCCAACCAAAGCACAACTTACCTTCATCCAGTGAGGTAGGAACGGGGTGAACGTGGTGGGAGGCCTTCCCCTTATCCTCTGTAATCGTACCCTAAAAACAAAAAAAGGGAAAAGAGTCACCCACTGGAAATAAACGACCTACAGAAACGTTTCTGCCGCAGCCCTGAGAGGGGCGCTCACCTGATGACGCTTGACGATGTCTTTCAATTTATTGGCCAACTTCAACTCGATTTCTGGGATGAGGTAGACGGTGGGTCTGGTCAGACAGTTGTTCTTGAGGAGGAAACCACATGAAGGTAAATAAACTCAAAATTAGGATGTTGCAGCTTAGGAAGAAACTAATATCTCCATCTGGTTAGAGGAACAAAATCTGGGGTCTCCAAAACTTTATAAAAAAAAAAAAAAAAAAAAGGGCCAGGTTTACCCCATCCTTGAGACTTTAGGGGGGCCGGACTAGAGCCAGAGGGAGAAAAAATGCCTCCAGGTACGCCCCCCCCCCCCCCCATCGTCAGCATCAATGGAAGGAACCCCCCCCCCCCATTGTCGGCATCAATGGAAGGTACACCCCCCCCCCCCCCCCCATCGTCGGCATCAATGGAAGGTACACCCCCCCCCCCCCATCGTCGGCATCAATGGAAGGTACGGGAGCAACAACCCCCCCCCCCCCCCCATCGTCATCAATGGAAGGTAACCCCCCCATCAATGGAAGGTACACCCCCCCCCCCCCCCATCAATGGAAGGTACACCCCCCCCCCCCCCCCATCAATGGAAGGGACACCCCCCCCCCCATCGTCGCATCAATGGAAGGTACGGGCGCAACAACACCCCCCCCCCCCCCATCGTCATCAATGGAAGGTAACCCCCCCCATCAATGGAAGGTACACCCCCCCCCCCCCCCCCCATCAATGGAAGGTACACCCCCCCCCCCCCCCCCATCAATGGAAGGTACACACCCCCCCCCCCCCCCCATCAATGGAAGGTACAAACAACCCCCCCCCCCCCCCCATCGTCATCAATGGAAGGTACAACAACCCCCCATCGTCATCAATGGAAGGTACACACCCCCCCCCATCGTCATCAATGGAAGGTACACACCCCCCATCGTCATCAATGGAAGGTACAACACCCCCCATCGTCATCAATGGAAGGTACACCCCCCCATCGTCATCAATGGAAGGTACACCCCCCCATCGTCATCAATGGCAAGGTACACCCCCCCCATCGTCATCAATGGAAGGTACACCCCCCCCCTTCGTCAGCAAGGGAAAGGTACACAAACCCCCCCATCGTCATCAAATGGAAGGTACACCCCCCCCATCGTCATCAATGGAAGGTACACACCCCCCAGCGTCATCAAATGAAGGTACACCCCCCCATCGTCATCAATGGAAGGTACACCGCCCCCCATCGTCATTCACTGGTAAGGTACACCCCCCCATCGTCATCATGGAAGGTAAACACCCCCCCATCCGTCCAACAATGGAAGGTACACCCCCCCATCGTCATCAATGGAAGGTACAACCCCCCCATCGTCATTCAATGAAGGTAACACCCCCCCATCGTCATCAATGGAAGTACACCCCCCCCATCGACATACAATGGAATGTACAACAACCCCCCCCATCGTCATCAATGGAAGGTACGGGCGCAACACCCCCCCCCCCCCCCATCGTCAGCATCAATGGAAGGTACGGCGCCATCTGCATATTCTCCCTGTGCCTGCGTGGATTTCCTCCGGGTATGCCAGTTTCCTCCCACACTCTAAAGCAGGGCTTGACAAATTTGCTTGGAATCTAGGAGCCAGCTAAAAAAAAAAAGTTAGGAGCCAGGTTTTTTTTTTTTTAACTTCTTGGGATCCGCGCTGTAGCCGTCGTTCTGCTTTGCTGGGACCACGTCCTATGAAGTTGTCCCCTGTACGAGTGGCCTGCGCGCCCCCTGCTCTGTGATCAGCGAGTCTGTGAGACTCGCTGGATCACCGATCCGAGTAAGGGGGTCGATCCCGACCCCTTACCACGTGATCAGCTGTCAGCCAATGACAGCTGATCACATGTCAACACAGCCAGTAATCGGCTTTTTTTTGTCCTCGCCCTGACAGCACGAGGAGAAAAAAAAAAAGCCGATCAATAACGACTGACAATGGTTAGCTTTTTTTCAATATAAAAATTAGCTTAAAATTTACACAGAAAGACTAGAACCAAAACACACACATACATACATACATACATACATACATACATACATATAGTGTGTTTGGTTCTAGTCGCCTGTGTAAATTTAACCTCTTCGCGCCCGCGCTATATCCGAAAGACGGCTGCAGCGCGGACGCTCCCTGCAGGCAGGACGTCCCTGGACGTCCTGTTTTTTACTTCCCTAATGCGCGCTCCTGAGAAGTTCTGTGCTGGCCGTGTCCGTCGGACACGGCCGGTCACAGATCGCTGTAAACGGCCAATTACAGCGGCCGTTTACAGTGAGATCGGCGTGTCCAATGAGAGATGATCTCATATGGATACATATGAGATCATCTGTCACGCCGCTCTCTCTCCTCACACAGACAGCGTGTGGGGAGAGAGAGAACAACGGCTGCAGCGCCGTAAGTAAGAAAAAAAAAAAAAAACAAACTAAATGTGCGATCTGTGTCCCCATTCACCTGCCACCATCCACCCGTCACCATCCACCCGTCACCATCCACCCGTCACCATCCACCCGTCACCATCCACCCGTCACCATCCACCCCATCCACCCGTCCCCATCCACCCGTCCCCATCCACCCATCCCCATCCACCCGTCCCCATCCACCCTTCCCCATCCACCCGTCCCCATCCACCCGTCCCCATCCACCCGTCCCCATCCGTGTCCCCAGTGCCACGTGTCATCAGTGCCACGTCAGTGCCATCGGTCATCAGTGCCACATATTAGTGCCATCTGTCATCAGTGCCATCTGTCATTAGTGTCACGTGTCATCATTGCCACGTGTCAGTGCCATCCGTCATCAGTGCCGCATATTAGTGCCATCTCTCATCAGTGCCACGTATTAGTGCCACATGATAGTGCCACGTATTAGTGCCATCTGTCAGCAGTGCCATCTGTCAGGGTCACATGTCATCAGTGCCCCGTATTAATGCCATCTGTCATCAGTGTCACGGGTCATCAGTGCCCCATACTAGTGCCATCTGTCACCAGTGCCACATCAGTGTCACATGTCATCAGTGCCACGTATCAGTGCCACCTGGCATCAGTGCCACGTCAGTGACACGTGTCATTGTCCTGGTGCTCCTGGGCCTCAAAAGTGTAATAGGTAGTCAACAAGTTAGATGTGTAATTGATGCTCCTAGAACACGTGATTGGCGCTCCCTGCATGTTGGGCCTCTCTATGTGGCCAGGCTGTGTAAAAGTCCCACACATGTGGTATCGTAATACTCAGGGAGGAGTAGCAGAATTTATTTTGGGTGTCATTTGTGGTATACACATTCCATGTGAGAGAAAGAACCTATTACAATGACAATTTTGTGAAAACAAAATAAAAAATAAAACAAATATTTAATTTGCAAAGAATTGTGGGAAAAAATTATGACAACATCAAAAAGCTCACCACGCCTCTTACTAAATACCTTGGAATGTCTACGTTCAAAAAAGGGGTCATTTGGGGGTATTTGTACTTTCCTTGTTCGGGTCACAAGAAATGAGATCGGCCACCAGTACATCAGATGTGATCAATTTGGTATAATTCGCACCACAGTTTGTAGAGTCTGTAACTTTCACAAAGACCAAATAAATTCCACTAATTTGTGTTATTTTTACCAAAGATATGTGGCAGTATAAATTTGGCCAAAATTTAAGAAGAAAAATTAATAATTTGCCAAATTTAATCACAGAAACAAAGAAATGCGTTTTTTTTTCTAAATTTTCGATCTTTTTTCATTTATAGCGCAAAAAATAAAAAACCCAGAGGTGATCCAATACCACCAAAAGAAAGCTCTATTTGGTGGGAAAAAAAAAAGGACAAAAAATTCTTTTGGGTTCAGTATTGCATGGCTGAGTAATTGTCATTCAAAGTGTGAGAGCACCGAAAGCTGACAATTGGTCTGGGCAGGAAGGGTTTTAAGTGCCCAGTAAGCAAGTGGTTAAGATTGGTTAATTTTTTACAGCAGGCAGAGCTCCATTAGCATTGCTGGATGTCATACCAACGGCCACCCCTAGATGGCGCCAAGATCTTAGAAGTATAGGCTTGCAGAAGGCCGCGGCCTCGATTACAGGTCTGCGTGGCCCGACGCGATCGCCTGCTGGGTGGGGGGGGGGGGGGGGGGGGGGGGCCCGCGCGGAGACAGGATACCCCCAGATGTGCAGCCCGGGCGCAGGTCACTAATTCTAGTCGCCATGGCGACCTGGTGCCCGGGGATTGTCGAGCCCTGCTCTAAAGACATGCTGGTACAGTATGTATGCATGTCCCTTGTATCCGTGTGGCAGGGAATGCCTCGGCTGCTTATGATTAACGCTCCGCTGTGACAGTTTCCTGGCTGCATAGCTCAGACCAAGATCCAAACGTAAAAATAAAAAAAAAGGGGGAGAAAGGGTGGTGCTTTGGAAGTCAGCTAAAACAGTTTTATTATTGCAGTTGGAAAAGTGTCAAACAACGACGCGTTTCAGCCACCGGCCTTAATCATGGATGGATAACTCAGACCAAGATCCACACAAATTCATCTTTTGTTGATCCATCAAGACGGCAACTAAAAAGTAACTGAGGATTTTCCGGCTCACCTGCACCAGTGTCTTCTCAATAGCCATAAACATCTCCACATTGCGGTCCATCCGGGACGGATTCTGCAAATCAAACCTCCTCCTGTGTGGGGGGGGGGGGGGGGGGGGGGGGGGGGGGGGGGGGGGTGGGGGGGGGGGGGGGGGGGGGGGAGAAGATCAACATTCAATCCTGAGCAGTAAAGGGCAGAGAAATCACACAAAGCAATACAATCATCTCTTACCATCCTTGGTCACTCCTGTGCTTGTACGCCGCCCCCAGGATGTGGCACAGGGGACCACCAGGCTTAAAATCCAAGAAGCACTTCATCTGTTAGGGGGAAAAAAAAATTAAATAAAAAAAAAAAATTACAATATATATATATATATATAGCTAAAACAGTTTATATATATATATATATATATATATATATATATAATATATATAAATATATATAATATAATATATATATATAATATATATATATATATATATATATATATATATAATATATATATAAACACATTTACACACACACATAAAAATAAAACAAGCAAACAGTTAAAGCGGTTCTGCACCCATTCATTTAGTAAATCTCTTTGCCTTCCAAATCTGGCAAAGAGTACTAAATGAAATTTTTTTTTTTTTTAACTTACCTTGTAATTGATGACTTCCGGTCTTCTCTCTCTCTCTTCGGCGGCGGGCGGGGTCTCTGCGTCGATCGTCGTCACGCCGCACTGTCTCCTGGGATCTGGTGTCATTGATCCCAGGAGTCAGTGCGGCATCTTCCGAAATCTCGCGAGATTTCGGCCACATCTTCCGAAATCTCGCGAGATTTCGGCAGATGTGCCGTTACTGCGCACGCGGGAGTAACGGCGGTGCATGCTGGGCCATCTAAAGGTCCTGTGGGGTTTCACATGCCCACAGGCAAGATGGACCCCAGCAGACAAGAAGAAGACAAGGAGAAGATGAAGATGAAAACCGGCGGCGATCAAGATGGAAGATGGAGCAGGTAAGTCCCCCAATTGAGCTATATGCCCTTGGCATATAGCCCAAAAAAAAAAAGTGCAGAACCGCTTTAAAAGCAAAAATCAAGACATTGGAAGCCAGCAGGATATTTACCTGCAATGATCCTCTGCAATAAAATACACACCTGCCCGCTCCTGAGGCATGGGCACAGCTCGGCCTCTATCACTGGGATGGGCCGTGTGTGCCGGGATGATGACTGGGCCCTGTGCATGTGCAGGAGTGACGTCATCCCGCACTGGCCAATGAAGATGTCCGAAGACCGGCACCCAGTAGAAGATTCCAGGGGAGGGGGACCCTTCGCATAGTCCAGGCCAAAGAGGCTAGTGCCTTAAAGCGGAGGTCCGCCTAATTTTTTTTTTTTTTTTTAAAGTCAGCAGCTACAAATACTGTAGCTGCTGACTTTTAAAATATGGACACTCACCTATCCAGGGCGCCCGCGATGTCGGCACCCGAAGCAGATCTGTCGCTCGGCAGCCGCCATCTTCGGTAAGGGAATCAGGAAGTGAAGCCTTGCGGCTTCAGTTCCCTACTGCGCATGCGCGAGTCACGCTGTGCAATCCGGATGGTCCCTGCCGTCTCTGGGACCCGTGTGTTTCCCAGCAGACAGCGGGGGCTGGAAGAGCCCTAGACAGGAGTCTTTGCCAGGGAGTGGGTGCAAATACTTGTAATATACCCCCCCCCCCCCCCCCTGAAAGGTGCTAAATGTGACAAACGGAAGGGGGGGGGTACAGAAAAGCAGAGGTTCCATTTTTGTGTGAACCTCTGCATTAACCACTCCCTCCTAGGCGGATGTCATACGACGTCCTTGACTGAGTGGAGATATCTGGACGATGGGCGCAGCTGAAGGCATCATCCAGATATATTTTATCCGGCAATGCCCTCTACTGTAAAAGCCATCCTATTGGCCGTTTAGCCTCTGGATTAATTTTACAGGCAATAGGAGAGCACATTACACACAAAAAACTACATTACGGCTACTTTGTTACACTGTAGATGTTACCCTGTGGCTACATTGTATGATTCTGTCCCTCTACATTGTAACAGGAGTATTTATCTCTGGGTTTGTCACAATGCACCCGATTCGGCTCGTAGGTTCCTTTTTGTTTTTATGACATGCAGAAAAAAATAAAATAAACCTCCAGCGGCACCTCGGGATACTCACAGGCAGCTTGGTGAAGGCCGGGTTGGTGACGTGCCGTCCGAAAGCATCTTCCTGGAACTGCAGCAGCTGAGAGACCAGAGCAGCCAGAGTCTTGTTGGTGGGGGAATCCGCCTGAACATACTGCAAGGAGACAAGACATCAGATTACACAGAGCCCACACTGCAAGGAGACAACCCCCCCCCCCCCATCAATTACACAGAGCCCACGCTGCAAGGAGACAACCCCCCCCCCCATCAATTACACAGAGCCCCCGCTGCAAGGAGACAACCCCCCCCCACCCCATCAATTACACAGAGCCCACACTGCAAGGAGACAACCCCCCCATCAATTACACAGAGCCCACGCTGCAAGGAGACCACCCCCCCCCCCATCAGATTACACAGAGCCCACACTGCAAGGAGACAACCCCCCCCCCCCCCCCCCATCAGATTACACAGAGTCCACACTGCAAGGAGACAACCCCCATCAGATTACACAGAGCCCACACTGCAAAGAGACAACCCCCATCAGATTACACAGAGCCCACACTGCAAAGAGACAACCCCCATCAGATTACACAGAGCCCACACTGCAAAGAGACAACCCCCCCCCCCCCCATCAGATTACACAGAGCCCACACTGCAAAGAGACAACCCCCCCATCAATTACACAGAGCCCACGCTGCAAGGAGACCACCCCCCCCCCCATCAGATTACACAGAGCCCACACTGCAAGGAGGAGACAACCCCCATCAGATTACACAGAGCCCACACTGCAAGGAGGAGACAACCCCCATCAGATTACACAGAGCCCACACTGCAAGGAGACAACCCCCCCCCATCAGATTACACAGAGCCCACGCTGCAAGGAGACAACCCCCCCATCAGATTACACAGAGCCCACACTGCAAAGAGACAACCCCCCCCCCCCCCCCCCATCAGATTACACAGAGCCCACACTGCAAGGAGACACCCCCCCCCCATCAGATTACACAGAGCCCACGCTGCAAAGAGACAACCCCCCCCCCCATCAATTACACAGAGCCCACGCTGCAAGGAGACAACCCCCCCCCCCCCCCCCCCCCCCATCAGATTACACAGAGCCCACACTGCAAGGAGGAGACAACCCCCATCAGATTACACAGAGCCCACACTGCAAGGAGACAACCCCCCCCATCAGATTACACAGAGCCCACACTGCAAGGAGACAACCCCCCCATAGTTATAATGGGGGATTTTAATTATCCAGACAGACTGAGCGGAGGGAACCGTGCATTCATCCAAGGCTCGCCAGTTTCGAAATGTCTTGCGGGACAATTTTATGGGCCAGATGGCAGACGCACCAACTAGAAATAAAGAGTTACTGGATCTACTGATTAACAACAATACAGACCTGATCACGGATGTGGAAATACAGGGCAATTTAGGGAACAGCGATCACAGGTCAATTGGCTTCAGTATAAAATCACACAAATAGGAAACAAGGGAGATAACAAAGACACCAAATTAAAAAAAAAAAAACACACACAACTTCCCTAAACTACGAACCTTACGAGAAGGCATAAATTGGGATAAAATCTTAGGAACAAAGAACATGGAGAGATGGGTTCGCTTTAAGAGCATATTGAATAAGGGCATTAGCCAATGCATCCATTGAGTAATAAATTTAAAAGAGCGAACAATAGTCCTGGATGGCTTAACTCCTATGTAAAAATGCATATAAAAGCAAAGGAGGCCTTCAAAAAATACAAGGTTGAGGGATCATCATCAGCATTCAGACTTTATAAAGAATGCAACAAGAAATGCAAGGGTGCAATTAGGGCAGCCAAGGTAGACCACAAAAGACAGCAGAGGAGAGCAAAAAAAAAAAAAAAAAAATCCCTTTACCATTTACATACTTAAAGAATTTCTTGGGAGAACAGACCATATTGGCCCCATAAAGAATGAGGAAGGACATCTGGTTACAAAGGATGGGGAGATGGCGAAGGTATTGCATTTATTCTTCTCCTCAGTCTTTATGAGGGAATTGAGGGGCTTCAGTAACCAAAACCGCAGTGATTATCCTCATGACACATCACAGGAAGCCCCTCCATGGTTAACAGAGGACAGAATTAGACTTGGGAAACAACATAAATCACCGGGACCAGATGGCTTGCACCCGAGGGTACTTAAGGAACTCAGTCAAGTAATTGCCAGACCATTGTTCCTAATTTCTACTGACTGGAGAAAAGCCAATGTAGCATCAATATTTTAAAAAAAAGGGCCCAAAATACATCCCTGAGAATTATAGACCAGTTAGCCTAACATCAATAGTATGTAAACTCTTGGAGGATAAGAGACTATATACAAGATTTTAGTACCCAATCTATTAACCGTCTATGAGGAGGTGAGTTGCCATCTAGATAAAGGAAGGCCCGTAGTAGACGTGGTGTATCTAGATAAAGGAAGGCCCGTAGTAGACGTGGTGTATCTAGATAAAGGAAGGCCCGTAGTAGACGTGGTGTATCTAGATAAAGGAAGGCCCATAGTAGACGTGGTGTATCTAGATAAAGGAAGGCCCGTAGTAGACGTGGTGTATCTAGATAAAAGGAAGGCCCGTAGTAGACGTGGTGTATCTAGATAAAGGAAGGCCCGTAGTAGACGTGGTGTATCTAGATAAAAGGAAGGCCCGTAGTAGATGTGGTGTATCTAGATAAAAGGAAGGCCCGTAGTAGACGTGGTGTATCTAGATAAAAGGAAGGCCCGTAGTAGACGTGGTGTATCTAGATAAAGGAAGGCCCGTAGTAGACGTGGTGTATCTAGATAAAGGAAGGCCCGTAGTAGACGTGGTGTATCTAGATAAAGGAAGGCCCGTAGTAGACGTGGTGTATCTAGATAAAGGAAGGCCCGTAGTAGACGTGGTGTATCTAGATAAAGGAAGGCCAGTAGTAGGCGTGGTGTATCTAGATAAAGGAAGGCCCGTAGACGTGGTGTATCTAGATAAAGGAGGGCACCGTAGACGTGGTGTATCTGGATTTTTGCAAAACCATTTGACAGTTTCCCATAAACGTTTACTGTACAAAATAAGGTCCATTGGCATGGACCATAGGGCGAGTACATGAATTGAAAACTGGCTACAAGGGCGAGTTCAGAGGGTGCTGATAAATGGAGTACTCCGAATGGTCGGGGTGGGTAGTGGGGTCCCCCAGGGTTCTGTGCTGGGACCAATCCTATTTAATTTGTTCATAAACGATCTGGAGGATGGGGATGGGGGAAACAGTTCAATCTCCATTTGCGGACAATACTAAGCTAAGCAGGGCAATAACTTCTCCGCAGGATGTGGAAACCTTGCAAGAAGATCTGAACAAATTATTGGGGTGGGCAACTACATGGCAAATGAGGTTCAATGTAGAAAAATGTAAAATAATGCATTTGGGTGGCTAAAATAGGAATACAATCAATACACTGGGGGGAGAACCTCTTCTAGGATGGAAAAGGACCTGGGGGGCCTAGTAGATAGCAGCAGCTTGGCATTGCTGAGCCTAACAAAGCAAACAGAATATTGGCATTAAAAAAAAAAAAAGAAAGGGATCAACTCCAGAGATAAAAGGATTATTATCCCGCTCTACAAGACTCTGGTCCGGCCGCACCTGGAGTATGCTGTCCAGTTCTGGGCACCAGTCCTCAGGAAGGATGTACTGGAAGTGGAGCGAGTACAAAGAAGGGCAACAAAGCTAATAAAGGGTCTGGAGGATATTAGTTATGAGGAAAGGTTGTGAGCACTGAACTTATTCTCGCTTGAGAGGGGATATGATTTCAATTTATAAATACCGGACTGGTGACCCCACAATAGGGAGAAAACTTTTTCGCAGAAGGGAGTTTAACAAGACACGTGGCCACTCATAAAAAATAAATAAAATAAAAAGGAGGTTTAACCTTAAACTAAGTAGAGGTTTCTTTACTGCAAGAGTGGCAAGGATGTGGAATTCCCTTCCACAGGCGGTGGTCTCAGCGGGGGAAATCGATAGTTTTAAACTATTAGATAATGACCTGAACGACTGCAACATACAGAGCTCACGCTGCAAGGCGACAACCCATCAGATTACACAGAGAACACGCTGCAATAAGACTTTGGGATGCCAACTTTTCTTCTGAAAATGCCAGCTGCCTGGCTGCCACACTGATCAGTGGCTTCGGCACCTTCTACCTCAGACTTGAGTCCGGAGCTCTGACTTCACTCTCTCAGGCCTCATGGACACTGGATGTGATTAAGGCTCCATTCACATAAGCACAACACCAAAGTCGCACGATTTCAATATGAACGGTGCATTTGGGGAGGGGTGTTCTGCAGGTGTAGGGGGGGGGGGGGTCCAAATAAGTTTTCTATTCTCCTCCAGCAGGTCCAGAGTCACAGGTAAGGATACATCGTGGCTCCACTCCTACGCTTTTTGCCCAATAGCAGGGCTTCCTCAGTAGGGTAGTAACTACTGAGGAAGCCCTGCTATTGGACGCAACGCGTAGGAGCAGAGCCAATCTCTGGTATAGGTACTCGAACTTGGTCTTAAACTGGTATCTGTACATCCCTAAATTTTTACACTTTTTTTTCTATTTTTTTTGGGCTTCATCATAGCAATCGGAACATAGTGATGCCATTGTAGGCACAGGTTTGTACATCACAGTTATCACATGGTACCCAGCCCCTTGGATTGGTACACAAGCAGGTGACATTGCTTCACATTTACCAATATTTAACCACTTGCTGCCCGTTCTAATGCAAAATGAGAGGCGGGTCATTTTCAGGTGGACGTCCTCCAGGGCCACGCTGCAGGTGCGATCTTTTACCGGCTGTGTCCACTGGACAACACCAATGACTGACCACTGTACCAGCCCGCTGCCAGTACCCTGTGACCAATCATGTAAACAACGCATGGCTTCTTTTTATGCCATCTATTGTATACAATTGTGTTGCTAGCCATGATTGGTCACAGCGATTACATAGTACAGGCATGGCCAATCACAGCCCATCTGCATTACGATGGGCTGTGGCCAATCACAGCTAAGAACGACAATACTCACTGAATGAATCAGTTTAATTCCGTTAAAATGGTTGTGTATAGCAGTGAAATTCATTGGTATAAACCAGGGGGTCTCCAAACTTTAACCACTTCAATACCCGCCCATGTACATATGACGCCCACAAGGTGGATCTCCCATCCTGGGTGGGCGTCATATGACGTCCTCCCATTCCCGGCCGCCTAGGGGGTGCTCGGGACCCGGTGCGAGTGCCCGCGGCCGCGATGTCCGCCGGGCACCCGCGATTGCCCGTTAAAACAACGGGACCGTGGAGCTGTGTGTGTAATGATGGGGTGTAAACACACAGCTCCACGTCCTGTCAGTGGAGAGGAGACCGATCATGTGATCCCAGTACGGAGGAACACCGATCGTCTCCTCCCCTTGTGAGTCCCCTCCTCCCACAGTTAGAATCACTACCTTAGGGAACACATTAACCCCTGCAGCGCCCCCTGGTGTTAACCTCTTCCCTGACAGTCACATTTACACAGTAATCATTGCAATTTTATAGCAACGATCGCTGTGTAAATGTGAATGGTGCCAAAAATGTGTCAAAAGTGTGTCCGAAGTGTCCGCCGCAATGTCGCAGTCACAAGAGAGAGAAAAAAAAAAAAAATAAATAAAAAAAAATCGCAGATCGCTGCCATTACTAGTAAAAAAAAAAGAAAATGCAATAAATCTATCCCCTATTTTGTAGACGCTATAAAACTTTTGCGCAAACCGATCTATATACGCTTATTGCAATTTTTTTTAACCAAAAATATGTAGAAGAATACGTATCGGCCTAAACTGAGGAAAAAAAATAAAAAAAAAATGGGATATTTAATATAGCAAAAAATAGTGTTTTTTTTCAAAATTGTCGCTCTTTTGTTTTCAGCGCAAAAAATAAACCGCAGAGGTGATCAAATACCACCAAAAGAAAGCTCTATTTGTTGGGGGAAAAAAAAAAAAGGACATTTTGTTTGGGTGTAAGGTCGCACGGCCGCGCAATTGTTAGTTAAAGCGACGCAGTGCCAAATCGCTAAAAACGCTCTGGTAAGGAAGGGGGTAAAATGGCCCGGTGCTGAAGCGGTTAACAGGAGGGCCAGTTAGCTGGCCTTCAGACTTTTGGGGGGGGACTGTGGCCAGTGGGAGTAGAAAATGCCCCGCAATTAGAGGAAGTAAACAGTGCCCCATTACTGGTTTTAGTGGGAGGAATAGTGCCTCATTTGTGGTATCAGTGGAAAAAAAAAATAAAAAAAATAAAAAAAAAAATCGACAAGGGGGCACATCAGTGGGGGAGGAGGAATAGTGGCATCATCATTGGCATCTGCTGGCGGAATGGTGCCCCACCACTGGTGTCAGTTGTGGATGGAATATTGCCCCAACGGCCGGATTGGGGCCAGTTTGGAGACAATGAGATCGGCCGCCAGTACTGATCAATTTTCAGATCTATAGACAGTGGGGGGGAAAAAATAAGGATTTCCTCCCTCGCAGATTGCGCAAGTTTTCCCACTTAAGAAATGAAGGAACGGTCTATAAATTTTTTTTTATATCATAGATGTATTTTATATGATAGACAGAATGTCAACCAAAAATCCAGAAAAAAAATTAAACATGATACAAATGTTATAAATGAAGTAAAATAAGTATTTGCCCCCCGACCAACCAGCAATAATTCTGCCCCCACAGACTGGCTCCAGTAGGGGCTGATGTGGTATATAGTATATATGGGGTATACACAGACTGGCTCCAGTAGGGGCTGATGTGGTATATATATGGGGTATATAGTATATATGGGGTATACACAGACTGGCTCCAGTAGGGGCTCATGTGGTACATATATGGGGTATATAGTATATATGGGGGTATATATGGGGGGTATACACAGACTGGCTCCAGTAGGGGCTCATGTGGTACACAGATCAGTCCTGTCAATGCAAGAAGGTTCTCCTAACGACAACTCGTTATGTGTATAGAAGACACCTGTCCACAGAATCTCTTCCCTCCAATCCTCACCATCATGGGGAAGACCAAAGATCTGTCAGAGGATGTCGGGGAGAAGATTGTAGACCTGCACAAGGCTGGAATGGGCTACAAGACCATCAGCAAGAAGATCGGTGAGAAGGAGACAACTGGAGGAGCGATTATTCACAAATGGAAGAGATATAAAATATTCAATCGCCCTCAGTCTGGAGCACCATGGAAGATTTCTCCTCATGGGGTGAGGATGGTCATGATAAAAGTGAGGGATCCGCCCAGAAATACACGGGAGGAGCTTGTGAATCATCTCAAGGCAGTTGGGACCACAGTCACCAAACAAACCATTGGTAACACAATACACCTCCATGGATTGAAATCCTGCAGAGCCCGCAAGGTCCCCCTCCTCAGGAAGACGCATGTACAGGTCCCCCTCCTCAGGAAGACACGTGTACAGGTCCCCCTCCTCAGGAAGACACGTGTACAGGTCCCCCTCCTCAGGAAGACACGTGTACAGGTCCCCCTCCTCAGGAAGACACGTGTACAGGTCCCCCTCCTCAGGAAGACACGTGTACAGGTCCCCCTCCTCAGGAAGACACGTGTACAGGTCCCCCTCCTCAGGAAGACACGTGTACAGGTCCCCCTCCTCAGGAAGACACGTGTACAGGTCCCCCTCCTCAGGAAGACACATGTACAGGTCCCCCTCCTCAGGAAGACACATGTACAGGTCCCCCTCCTCAGGAAGACACATGTACAGGTCCCCCTCCTCAGGAAGACACATGTACAGGTCCTCCTCCTCAGGAAGACACGTGTACAGGTCCCCCTCCTCAGGAAGACACATGTACAGGTCCCCCCTCCTCAGGAAGACACATGTACAGGTCCCCCTCCTCAGGAAGACACATGTACAGGTCCTCCTCAGGAAGACACATGTACAGGTCCTCCTCAGGAAGACACATGTACAGGCTCGATCGAGGGAGATCGATCGTTATTTTGTGTTTCTTCCAGTGAATAATCCACCAACTGTTGTCACCTCTCACCAAGCTGCTTGGCGATGGTCTTGTAGCCCATTCCAGCCTTGTGTAGGTCTACAACCTTCTCCCCGACATCCTTGGACAGATCTTTGGTCTTGGCCATGGAGGAGAGATTGGAATCTGATCGATTGATTCTGTGGACAGGTGTCTTTTATACAGGCAACAAGCTGAGATTAGGAGCACTCCATTTATGAGAGAAGAGTGCTCCTAATCTCAGCTTGTTACCTGTATAGAAGACACATGTACAGGTCCCCCCTCAGGAATACACCATGTACAGACCCGGCTGAAGATTGTCAATGAACATCTAAATGATTCAGAGAAGGACTGGGGGAAAGTTCTGTGGTCAGATGAGAGGGGGATGGTGTTCTTGGGGTCATAGGACCTCCATGTATGACGGTGGGGGATGGTGTTCTTGGGTCATAGGACCTCCATGTATGACGGTGGGGATGGTGTTCTTGGGTCATAGGACCTCCATGTATGACGGTGGGGGATGGTGTTCTTGGGTCATAGGACCTCCATGTATGCCGGTGGGGGATGGTGTTCTTGGGGTCATAGGACCTCCATGTATGACGTGGGGGATGGTGTTCTTGGGGTCATAGGACCTTCATGTATGACGGTGGGGGATGGTGTTCTTGGGGTCATAGGACCTTCATGTATGACGGTGGGGGATGGTGTTCTTGGGGTCATAGGACCTCCATGTATGACGGTGGGGATGGTGTTCTTGGGGTCATAGGTCCTCCATGTATGACGGTGGGGGGATGGTGTTCTTGGGGTCATAGGACCTCCATGTATGACGGTGGGGGATGGTGTTCTTGGGGTCATAGGTCCTCCATGTATGACGGTGGGGGGATGGTGTTCTTGGGGTCATAGGTCCTCCATGTATGACGGTGGGGATGGTGTTCTTGGGGTCATAGGTCCTCCATGTATGATGGTGGGGGATGGTGTTCTTGGGGTCATAGGTCCTCCATGTATGACGGTGGGGGATGGTGTTCTTGGGGTCATAGGTCCTCCATGTATGACGGTGGGGGATGGTGTTCTTGGGGGTCGGGGAGTTGAGTTGATGCCAAAGATCTGGATTTTGGTCTCCTCTGACCACAACACTTTCCCCCGGTTCTCCTCTGAATCATTCGATCTTCATTAGTGATCGTCAGACGGACCTGTACATGTGATTTCCTGATCAGGGGGACCTTGCGGGGGCTGCAGGATTTCAGTCGATCGCGGTGTAGTGTGTTACCGATTGTTTTCTTGGTGACTATGGTCCCAGCTCAGATCAGTGACAAGATTCTCCCGTGTAGTTCTGGGCTGATTCCTCAACGTTCTCATCATCATTGAACCTCCACGAGGTGAGATCTTGTATGGAGCCCCAGACCGAGGGAGATCGATCGTTATTTTGTGTTTCTTCCATTTGTGAATAATCCACCAACTGTTGTCACCTCTCACCAAGCTTCTTGCTGATGGTCTTGTAGCCCATTCCAGCCCTGTGTAGGTCTACAATCTTCTCCCCGACATCCCATGACAGATCTTTGGTCTTCCCCATGGAGGAGAGATTGGAATCTGATCGATTGATTCTGTGGACAGGTGTCTATTATACAGGTAACAAGCTGAGATTAGGAGCACTCCCTTTGAGAGCAAGTGCTCCTAATCTCAGCTTGTTACCTGTATAGAAGACACCTGGGAGCCAGAAATCTTGCTGATTGATCGGGGTTCAAATACTTATTTCCCTTATTAAAATGGAAATCAATTTATAACTTTTTTGAAATGCGTTTTTCTGGATATAGTTGTTATTCTCTCACTGTTATAATAAACTGACCAATAAAATTAGACTGCTCGTTTCTTTGTCGGTGGGCAAATGTACAAAATCAACAGGGGGGGGGGGGTCCAATACTTTTTTCCCCCTCACTGTATTGTAAAATCTTGGATGAGAACCTTCTTCCCTCATCCAGGACACTGAAGATGGGTCATGGATGGGTCTTCCAGCATAACAATGACCCAAAACACACGGCCAAGGCAACAAAGGAAGAAGAAGCACATTGAGGTCATGGAGTGGCCCAGCCAGTCTCCAGACCTTAATCCTGTAGAAAATGTATGGAGGAGCTGAAACTTCGAGTTGCCAAGAAACCTTCAGGATTTAGAGAAGATCTGTAGAGAAGAGAGGAGCAAAATCCCTCCTGAGATGTGGAAACCTGATCACCACCTACAAGAAACGTCTGACCTCTGTGATCACCAACAAGGGTTTCTCCACCAACTACTAAGGGGGTCAAATACTTATTTTACTCACTGAACTCCATTCATAACATTTGTATTGTGTGTTTTCTCTGGATTTTTGGTTAATATTCTGTCTCTATCATATAAAATACACCTATGATAAAAATTATAGACCCTTCATTTCTTTGCAAGTGGGAAAAACTTACACAATCTGCAGGGGAGACGATCGTTATTCTCCCCCCCCCCCCCACTAGTTTATGGACTCTTAGAACTTTCCTACAGACTAAATACACCGATTTGGGTGATTCTCAAAGAAATTGAGAAGAATACAATTTGGCCAAAATTTATGAAGAAAGATTTGCACAATGTTATAAAACCGAAACAAAAAAAAAAAAAAAAAAAAAAGTGTCATAGTTTATTTAGCAAAAAATAACCCCTCCCCCCCCCCCCCAGAGGTGATTAAATACCACCATAAGAAAGCGATATATGCGTGTAAAAAAAAAAAAAATGATAAAAATGTCATGTGTACCGCATTACACGACTGCGTAATTGTCATTCAAAGTGTGACAGCGCGGAAAATTGGCCTGGGAAGAGGGGGGGGGGGGGGGGGGGGGGGGTCCGGCATTGAAGGGGTTAACAGTGCAACATGAATCATGCACCCCCCAATACACTAATATCTGCCCCCCCCCCCATACTACCTGTATACTCCTGCCCCCCCCCCCCCTGTACTCCCAGGAGGTGACCCTGTCCCGATAAGGCTGTTATAGTGGTATCTGGTATAGTGCCCCCCCCCCTCACCTTACTCTACCCCTGGCAGGTGACCCCCCCTCTTGTACACCCGGAATAGACAGCCTCCCATCTTGTACCCCGGGAGGTGACCCCCCTCATATCCCCCCTCTTGTACCCCTGGAATAGTCCCAACCCCCCCCTTCACCTCATCTTGTGCCACCAGAATATTCCCCTCCCCTTATTGTACCCCCAGGAATAGTTACACCCCCATATCTTCTTGTAGACCCAGAACATCACCCACCCCCACCTTGTACCCCGGAGGTGAGGTGCACCCCCCCCCCCCATACTCCTGGTATATCCCCCCCTGGTAGATCCTCACCTTGTACCCCCCCCCCCCCATGAGGTGCCCCCCTCATCTTTAACCCCAGGAATAGTTGCCCCCCATATATAAACTGTACCCCCAGAGTGAGTTTCCCCCCCCCCATACTCCCGGTGTATCCTCTCACCTTCTTGTACCCCCCCATGAGGTGCCCCCCTCATCTTTAACCCCAGGAATAGATTCCCCCCATATCTTCTTGTACTCCCAGAGGTGAGGTGCCCCCCCCCATACTCCCGGTATCTCACCTTTTTGTATCCCAGGAGGTGACCCCCATATCTTGTATCCCCGGAGGTGAGGTGCCCCCCACGTTATCTCACCTTGTACCCCCCAGGAGTTGACCCCCTCATCTTGTACCCCCGAAATAGTTGCCCCCATACCTTCTTGTACCCCTGGAGGTAAGGTACCCCACATACTCCCGGTATCTCACCTTGTACCCCCTCATCTTGAACCCCAGGAATAGTTGCCCCCCCCATATCTTGTACCCCCGGGGAGGTGAGATGCCCCCCCATACTCCCGGTATCTCACCTTCTTGTACCCCCCGGAGGTGAGGCCCCCCCATAATCCCGGTACCCCCGGTATCTCACCTTCTTGTACCCCCGGAGGTGAGGCCCCCCCATACTCCCGGTACCTCACCTTCTTGTACCCCCGGAGGTGAGGTGCCCCCCCATACTCCCGGTACCCCCGGTATCTCACCTTGTACCCCCGGAGGTGAGGTGCCCCCCCATACTCCCGGTACCCCCGGTATCTCACCTTGTACCCCCGGAGGTGAGGCCCCCCCCCCCCCATACTCCCAGTATCTCACCTTCTTGTACCCCCGGTGGTGAGGTGCCCCCCCATACTCCCAGTATCTCACCTTCTTGTACCCCCGGAGGTGAGGTGCCCCCCCATACTCCCGGTACCCCCGGTATCTCACCTTGTACCCCCGGAGGTGAGGTGCCCCCCATACTCCCGGTACCCCCCGGTATCTCACCTTCTTGTACCCCCGGTGGTGAGGTGCCCCCCATACTCCCGGTACCCCCCGGTATCTCACCTTCTTGTAGCCCCGGGAGGTGACCCAGGCCCGGACGGGCTCCATGCTCCCGGTGGTGTCGGGACTCTCCCAGTATTTGGTGTTGGGTCCTCCGTCCTTCCTCCGGGCCTGTGTGATGGAGGCCTCTCCCGCTCCTCCTCCTCCCCCTTCCTCGGTCTCTCCGTCCTCTCCATCCTCCTCCTCTCCGTCCTCCTCATCCTCCTCGCCGTCCTCTTCCTCCTCCTCCTCCGGCTCTCTCCGGTTCTCCTCCCGCCTCTGGTATTGCCTTGTGGCCGGACTCCCGTCGTCCGCTCCTCCGGTCGCCGCTCCGCCCCGGCGCCGCCGTCTCCTCTGCCTCGGCCCCGCCAGCCTGCCGCCCTCTCCGCCGCTACTGCTGCCGTTACAGCCGCCCGGTACCGCCAGGCCGACCTGCCTTTGTTTCATGGCGCCCGCCGGGGAATGCAGCGACTGCGGCCTACAAAGACACGCCCCTCCAAGTGCCAATCATCGGGGGGCACGCCCACCGACCAGCACTGAGCCTGCGCGAAGACTGTCAATCACCGCCGGGACACGCCCCCTCCCATTTAACATAATGTATAGCCCAGCTGTCAATCACTCCGGACCCCGCCCACTTTACCCAATCTTTAGACAAGAAGGACACGCCCCTTGCCGCTAAGCGAGCCTGCGCCTCAGCCGCCAATAGAATGATAGGATCGCTCCAACAACGCCATTGACCAATCACAACAGAGAACTAATAAAGGCACGAAGAGAGGCTGCGCGAAATACTGTCAATCAAAACCCGGACGTGCCCATCACTCTTGTCTCGTTTGTTGCTCGCCACGCCCCTCCGTCCATCAATTGTGTAGCCACGCCCCTCGCGGACCTCCCGCTTATTGTCCTTCCAGCTCCCGAAAGTTCCCGCCCACCTAAATCACGCCCCGCCCACGTATGTGATTTGCTGGTGGGGGGAATACAAGGCCCGAGGTAAACATGGCTGTGTGGCCACGCCCAGCAGTGGGAAGCCGAGCGTAAACAAGACAAACTTTATTAGGAGAGAAAAGGGCGGCGCGCATGCGCAGATCACTGAGAGCGCCATGTGCTTCTCTGCGGGCCTCAGTATGGAAATCACCCGACCAGACCTGAGACTGAGCCCTGCTTATGTGTGACTACCTGACCCGGGATTCCTATCACTTCCTGTCCCCGGTGACAACACTTCATCACACAGGGAGTGGGGGAAATATATTTATATTGTTGGGGAAGACAGGAACCCCTGCCAGGTGTTTATTTCTGTACCCCCCCTTACTTCCTGTCTGATAGAAGGTTGTCCCTGGGACACCCCTCCCCCCTCCAACCAATGAGAAGACTGATTTATCCCCCCTCCAACCAAAGAGAAGCCGGACTTATCCCCCCTCCAACCATAGAGAAGCCGGACTTATCCCCCCTCCAACCAAAGAGAAGACTGATTTATCCCCCCCCCCCTCCAACCAAAGAGAAGACTGATTTATCCCCTCCAACCAAAGAGAAGACAGACTTACCCCCCCCCCTCCAACCAAAGAGCAGACAGACTTATCCCCCCTCCAACCAAAGAGAAGACAGACTTATCCCCCCTCCAACCAAAGAGAAGCCGGACTTATCCCCCCTCCAACCATAGAGAAGCCGGACTTATCCCCCCTCCAACCAAAGAGAAGCCGGACGTATCCCCCCCTCCAACCAAACAGAAGCCGGACTTATCCCCCCTCCAACCAAACAGAAGACAGACGTATCCCCCCCCCCTCCAACCAAAGAGAAGACAGACGTATCCCCCCCTCCAACCAAAGAGAAGCCGGACTTATCCCCCCCTTCCAACCAAACATAAGCTGGACTTATCCCTCCCCTCCAACCAAACAGAAGCTGGACTTATCCCCCCTTCAACCAAAGAGAAGCCAGACTTATCCCCCCTTCAACCAAAGAGAAGCCAGACTTATACCCCCCCTTCAACCAAAGAGAAGACAGATTTATTCCCCCCTCCAACCAAAGAGAAGCCGGACTTATCCCCCCTCCAACCAAACAGAAGCTGGACTTATCCCCCCCTTCAACCAAAGAGAAGCCAGACTTATACCCCCCTTTAACCAAAGAGAAGACAGTTTTATCCCCCCCTCCAACCAAAGAGAAGCCGGACTTATCCCCCCCAACCAAACAGAAGCCAGTCTTATCCCCCCCCCCCCAACCAAAGAGAAGCCGGACTTATCCCCCCTCCAACCAAAGAGAAGCCGGACTTACCCCCCCCCCCAACCAAAGAGAAGCTGGACTTATCCCCCCTCCAACCAAAGAGAAGCCGGACTTACCCCCCTCTAACCAAAGAGAAACCAGAATTACCCCCCCCCCCCTCAACCAAAAAGAAGACAGATTCACCCCCATCCAACCAAACAGATGCCGGACTTATCCCCCCTCCAACCAAAGAGAAGCCAAACTTATCCCCCCTCCAACCAAAGAGAAGCTGCACTTACCTCCCCTCCAACCAAACAGAAGCTGGACTTATCCCCCCCTTCAACCAAAGAGAAGCCAGACTTATCCCCCCTCTAACCAAAGAGAAGCCAGACTTATACCCCCCTTCAACCAAAGAGAAGACAGATTTATTCCCCCCCTCCAACCAAAGAGAAGCCAGACTTATCCCCCCCAACCAAACAGAAGCCAGTCTTACCCCCCCCCCTCCAACCAAAGAGAAGCCAGACTTATCCCCCCCCCAACCAAAGAGAAGCTGGACTTATCCCCCCTCCAACCAAAGAGAAGCCAAACTTATCCCCCCCCTCAACCAAAGAGAAGACAGACTTACCCCCCTCCAACCAAACAGAAGCCAGACTTATCCCCCCCCCCTCCAATCAAAGAGAAGCCGTACTTATCCCTCCCCCTCCAACCAAAGAGATGCCAGATTTATCACCCCCAACCAAACAGAAGCCAGACTTATCCCCCCCTCCAACCAAACAGAAGCCAGGCTCCCCCTTTCCCACCTCTATCAACAAGCCTTCTCTCCCCACCTCCATCAATGAGCCCGCCCCACCTCCATCAATTAGCCCCCCCCCACATCCATCAATGAGCCTTCCCTCCCCCACCTCCATCAATGAGCCTTCCCTCCCCCACCTCCACCAATGAGCCTTCCCTCCTCATCTCCACCAATGAGCCTTCTCTTCCCATCTCCATCAATGGGTCTTCTCTCCCTACCTCCATCAATGAGCACTCCCTCCCCCATCTTCATCAATGAGCCTCCCCTCCCCACCTCCATCAATGAGCCTCCCCTCCCCCACCTTCATCAATAAGCCTTCCCTCCCAGCCTCCATTAATGAGCTTGCCCTCCCCCCTCCATCAATGAGCCTTCCCTCCCAGCCTCCATTAATGAGCCTTCCCTCCCCACCTCCATCAATGAGCCCTCCCTCCCCCACCTTCATCAATGAGCCTCCCCTCCCCACCTCCATCAATGAGCCTCCCCTCCCCCACCTTCATCAATAAGCCTTCCTTCCCCACCTCCATCAATGAGCCTTCCCTCCCAGCCTCCATCATTAAGCTTTCCCTCCCCGCCTCCATCAATGAGCCTTCCTTCCCCGCCTCCATCAATGAGCCTTCCCTCCCCGCCTCCATCAATGAGCCTTCCTTCCCCGCCTCCATCAATGAGCCTTCCCTCCCCACCTCCATCAATGAGCCTTCCCTCCCGCCTCCATCAATGAGCCTTCCCTCCCCACCTCCACCAATGAGACTCCTCTCCTCACCTCCATCAATGAATCTTCCCTCCCCCATGTCTGTCAAAGAGCCCCCACTTCCATCACTGAGCCTTCTATCCCCCACCTCCATCAATGAGCCTTCCCTCCCCACCTCCATCAATAAACCCCCCCACCATCAATGAGCCTTCCCTCCCCACCTCCATCAATGAGCCTTCCCTCCCCACCTTCATCAATAAGCCTACCCTCCCCACCTCCATCAATGAGCCTTCCCTCCCCGCCTCCATCAATGAGCCTTCCCTCCCTGCCTCCATCAATGAGCCTTCCCTCCCTGCCTCCATCAATGAGCCTTCTCTCCCTGCCTCCATCAATGAGCCTTCCCTCCCTGCCTCCATCAATGAGCCTTTCCTCCCCACCTCCACCAATGAGCCTTCCTTCCCCACCTGCATCAATAAGCCTTACCTACCCACCTCCATCAATGAGCCTTCCCTCCCTGCCTCCATCAACGAGCCTTCCCTCCTCACCTCCATCAATGAGCCTTCCCTCCCCACCTCCATCAATGAGCCTTTCCTCCCCACCTCCATCAATGAGCCTTCCCTCCCCACCTCCATCAATGAGCCTTCCCTCCCCGCCTCCATCAATGAGCCTTCTCTCCCTGCCTCCATCAATGAGCCTTCCCTCCCTGCCTCCATCAATGAGCCTTCCCTCCCCACCTCCATCAATGAGCCTTTCCTCCCCACCTCCATCAATAAACCTTACTGTCAGAAACCATGAATCAGACTGAGACAGAATTAAAGTTAAATCTCACTTGTTTAATAATAATAAAAAAAAGCTAAACAGAGTAAACGTAGTCAAAACACAGCCAGAGTTCAGGAAACGGAACGGATAGTCAGACAAGACAAAACATCATGGAGCCAGAAGTAATGTCAGGCAAGCAAGTCTTTAACAGGAACACAGGAGAGCGTCTCTAGAGATGCGACCAAGGCGAAGGCAGAGATCATCTGGACTGGACGGCTTAAGTAGGCAGGACTGACGAGCAGGATATCATCAACAGGTGTGTCACTGTGGAGAGATGGGAGCTGGCAATTAGCCGACAGCTGAGAGGCCAGCTCAGAGAAGGAAGGGCTGGGGCCAGCCCTGACAGTATCCCGTCCTCAATGACCCCTCCTCAGGGGAGGACCACCAGGCTTGAGGGGAAAATGTCTATTAGAATCACGGAGGAGGACAGGGGCATGTACATCCGAGGATGGGACCCCAAGAGCGTTCGTCCGGACCGTACCTTTTCCAATGCATCAGGTACTGTATGCGCCTACGGGACTGTACTTCATACTCCTCATGGTTCTCAGCCTGAACAGGGTGAGGATGAGGCACCGAGGTGGTAAAGCGGTTGCAGACCAAAAGTTTTAATAAGGAGACATGAAATACTTTTGAGATAAGCATATTAGAAGGAAGGTCTAAAGCGTAAGCCAATGGGTTAATCCTGCGAAGAATACGAAAAGGCCCAATAAACTGAGGTGCGAACTTCAGAGCGGGAACACGAAGTCGGAGGTTACGAGATGACAGCCAGACCCTGTCCCCAACCTGGTAGGAAGGCGCAGGCAGGCGTCTGTGGTCAGCATGGAGTCTGTACCTTTCTGGTTATATCAGTCAGGGGCTTGACCAAAGACGAGAAGTTACGAATAAACTTCTGATAATAGTTGTCAAAGCCAAGAAAACGCTGCAGAGGACGTAAACCCACAGGTCGGGGGCCACTGTAGGACTGCTGAAAGTTTCTCTGGGTCCATCGAAAAACCAGCAGTGGAAATGACATAACCCAGGAATTTAACCATTAGCATGTCGTAAAGCCTCTTGGACTTGTGCCCAAGTGGAAGGAAGACCACAGAGATGTTCCTCTATTGCAGGAATACTCTGCTGGACAAAAGAGTCAGGCAACATGGAAGGTTGGAAACCATATTTTGCCATAAATGGGGACAAATCGGGAAGCAGAATTCAAGGCCATATTGTGAGCAAACTCTGCCCACGGTAAGAGGTCTGACCAGTTGTTATGATGGTCAGAAATATAGCAATGTAAGAATTGCTCCAAGGACTGATTGGCTGGTTCTGCGGCCCCATGAGACTGCGGGTGATACGCAGAGGAGAAAGCAAGCTGAATTCCCAACTGTGCACAAAAGGCTCGCCAGAACCGGGACACAAACTGACTACCCCTGTCCGAGACAATCACCTTGGGTAGCCCATGTAAGAAAAAGATCTCCAGAGCAAAAATGGAAGCCAGTTCCTTAGAAGTGGGCAGCTTCTTAAGTGGAATACAATGAGACATTTTCGAGAACCAGTCAACCACCATAAGGATAACTGCGTTGCCCTGGGAGTTGGGTAACTCCACAATGAAATCCATAGACAGGTGGGTCCAGGGCCTCTCTCCGTTGGGTATGGGTTGTAGGAGACCCACTGGAAGGTGTCGGAGAGTCTTACTCTGAGCACACAGGGAACAGGCAGCTACGAAGGCGGTTACATCAGCATGTAGATTAGGCCACCAGAATTGATGGAAAATGGCCAAAAAGAGTTGATTCTTCCCAGGGTGACAAGCAGCCTTGGGAGAATGGTAAGTCTGGAGCACAGCAGTACTCAGACTCTCTGGAACAAAGCAGCGGTCACAAGGTTTCTCAAAGAATTTTGTTACCCAAAGGAGAAGCGAGACTGGTGCGAATATAATCAGGGGGATTCACAGGAACCAAAACCATCTTGGAAGTGGAGAAAATTGCCGCGACAAAGCATCAGCCCTTACATTCTTAGTACCGGGTAAAAATGAGACAATGTAATTGAAACTTGACAAGAAAAGAGCCCATCTGGGAGAGAGGCGTTTAGCCTCAGGCATGAATGCGAGATTCTTATGGTTGGTAAGAATGAGAACCGGCACAGTGGTACCTTCGAGGAGATGTCTCCATTCTTTCAGGGCTAAAAGGATCGCTAACAGCTCTCTGTCACCAATCTCGTAATTGCACTCCGCAGGTGACAATTTCTTGGAAAAGTAGCCACAAGGATGCATAGCGTTCTCAAATGTAGGACGCTGAGACAGAAGGGCGCCAACCCCAGTCTCAGAAGCATCAACCTCAAGGATAAAAGGTAACGTAGGATCAGGATGTGCCAACACAGGAGCAGAAACAAAGGCAGCCTTGAGACTCTCAAAGGCCTTAATGGACTCGACACCAACTCTGTGTGTTACTGTCCTTTCTGGTCATATCAGTCAGGGGCTTGACCAGAGACGAGAAGTTACGAATAAACTTCCGATAATAGTTGTCAAAGCCAAGAAAACACTGCAGAGGACGTAAACCCACAGGTCGGGGGCCACTGTAAAGCCCCATACACACGCGCGGATTATCCGAGGACCAGGTCCGTCAGACCATGTCCATCATACTTTGTCTGATGTTGGTTTTGCGTACACACGGTCGGACAAAGTTGTCGGAAAATCCGATCATTCTGAACGTGGTGACGTTTGTTGCCTACGACGGGACTACGTAGAGGCTAGTAGCCAATAGCTTTGGTCTTGTAATGTGATCTGAGCATGCGTAGCACTTTGTCCGGTCGGAATTTGCTACACACGATCGGATTTGGTGTGATCGGACTTTGTTGTCAAAAAATCTATCCAGCAGGAGATAGGACTTTGTCCGTCAGACAATCTGATGGAAACTGTCCGATGGTGCCTACACACGGTCTGATTTTCCGACAACATTGTAGGATAGGACAGAATCCATCGGAAAATCCTACCGTGTGTATGGGGCTTTAGACTGCTGAAAGTTTCTCTGGGTCCATCGAAAAACCAGCAGTGGAAATTACATAACCCAGGAATTTAACCTGTTCACGATGGAATTCGCACTTCTCCAATTTACAATAGAGATTGTTCTCGCTTAGTTTCTGAAGCACACGACAGACATCTGTGTGGTGGCTCTCCAGGGACTTAGAAAATATGAGGATATCGTCAAGATAAACCACCACACATAACTGCAACAAATCTCGGAGGACATCGTTAATAATTTCCTGGAAAACTGCCGAGGTACTCATAATGACCTGTTCTGGTATTAAACGCAGTTTTCCACTCATCGCCCTCCTTAATCCTCACAAGATTGTATTCCTCTTGCAAATCAAGCTTCGTGAAAACCGTTGCTCCCTTGAGGCGGTCAAATAACTCTGTAATCAATGGAATCGGATAGGCATTCTTAATCGTGAAACGATTGAGACCCCTATAATCAATACCAGGTCTCAGTTCACCACTCTTCTTCTTCAGAAAGAAGAAACCAGCATTAGCAGGAGACGAGGATTTTCGGATGAAACCTCGAGAAAGTGTATCTGCAACATAGTCCTCCATGGCTTTATCCTCCAAGACCGATAAAGGGTAAACCCGGCCACGAAAGGGTATGGCACCAGGTTGAAGGTCAATTGCGCAATCATATGACCGGTGTGGAGTCAATCTCCTGGCTTGACCTTTGTCAAAGACATCTCTAAAATCGCAGTACTCCTCCGGCAGGGAGGAGAGTGAAGAGGTGCACAGGACCTTGGCTACCTTCTGGAAGCATGTCTTACTGCATTGTGGCGACCAGGAGAGAACCTCAGCACAGAGCCAATCAAAAGAGGGGTTGTGCCTCTGTAACCAGGGATAACCAATAACCAGCGGAAACATAGGTGAGGAAATTTGGAATTGAATTATTTCATGGTGAAGAGCCCCTACGGCCATGGACAACGGAACATTCTCATGAGTTACATGGGCAGGCTATACTGGGGTTCCTATAACCATCAATAAGCTTCTTACACCTCTCAGCCAAAATTTTGGACCACTCTTCCTTTGCAAACTGCTCCAGGTCTCTTTTATTGGAAGGGCGCCTTTTCCCAACAGCAATTTTAAGATCTCTCCACAGGTGTTCAATGGGATTTAGATCTGGACCCATTGCTGGCCACTTTAGAACTCTCCAGCGCTTTGTTGCCATCAATTTCTGGGTGCTTTTTGACGTATGTTTGGGGTCATTGTCCTACTGGAAGACCCAAGATCTCGGACGCCCAGCTTTCTGGACACTGGGATCTACAGTGCGACCCAAAATCCTTTGGTAATCCTCAGATTTCACGATGCCTTGCCCACATTCAAGGCACCCAGTGCCAGAGGCAGCAAAACAACCCCAAAACATCATTGAACCTCCACCATATCTCACTGTAGGTACTGTGTTCTTTTTTTTGTAGGCCTCATTCCGTTTTCGGTAAACAGTAGAATGATGTGCTTTACCAAAAAGCTCCATCTTGGTCTCATCTGTCCACAAGACGTTTTCCCAGAAGGATTTTGGCTTACTCAAGTACATTTTGGCAAACTGTAGTCTTGCATTTTTATGTCTCTGTGTCAGCAGTGGGGTCCTCCTGGGTCTCCTGCCATAGCGTTTCATTTAAATGTTGACGGATAGTTGGCGCTGACACTGATGCTCCCTGAGCCTGCAGGACAGCTTGAATTTCTTTGGAACTTTGTTTGGGGACTGCTTATCCACCATCCGGACTATCCTGCGTTGGAACCTTTCATCGATTTTTCTCTTCCGTCCACGCCCAGAGAGATCAGCTGCAGTGCCATGGGTGGCAAACTTCTTGATAATGTTGCACACTGTGGACAAAGGCAAATCTGGATCTCTGGAGATGGACTTGTAACCTTGAGATTGTTGATATTTTTGCACAATTTTGGTTTTCAAGTCCTCAGACAGTTCTCTTCTCCTCTTTCTGTGGTCCAGGCTTAGTGTGGCACACACAGACACACAATGCAAAGACTAATGCGGCGTACACACGGTCGGAATTTCCGATGGAAACAGTCCGATGGGAGCTAGTCAACGGATTTTCCGACCGTGTGTATGCCCATCGGTCTTTTTCTGTTGGAATTTCCGACGGACTTTGAATTGAGAGGAAAAAGGGAAGTCTGGATGGCCGCACTTCAGCAAAAACTTCTTTATTAGGCAAAAGATAAAATCCAAAGTAGTGACATCTCATGCGATACAGCAAAACAGCAACAGTAGCTTACGCGTTTCACGCCTCAAAGGCGCTTAGTCATAGCTAAAGATAGAATGCAAAAAACAAAACATATATAGCTAAAGTCAGGTGACCAACATTGACTAAACAGCCAATCAGGGCACTACAGCTTGATCATTCTGGTGATTGCATTCAAAAGATCTCACCTGGCTGCAGCAGCCCACACCCAAATCCCAAAAGAAAAAAACATTGGAATAAAGGTATGGGTGGGACAGCCAGGATAAAGACCAACAACAAATTACATGCCAATAAAATGTATATAAATGTGTGGTTAGTACAAAAATACAGAAAAAATACATACAAAGAGAATAAGTATGTGTACAAAAACGTAGGTGTCAACATTGTGGTCCACTGTATAAAGGCTGCAAAAACAAGGGTATATGCACAATTCAAATGCGATTTTGTGTTGTGCTGCATTTTGGAATTTTGCCATTTTTGGTTTTACCTCAAACATCTACGTGGGTTGTTCTTCATTGTATACGGTATCCCGTTTTTTCATATTGGAAGTTTGTGCCGGTCTCTTTTGTATCATCTTTTACCCATTCCCATCTTGGATGTTATGTACATATTCTTCAGATTTAATTATGTTTTTCTTTTTTTGAATTGTGCATATACCCTTGTTTTTGCAGCCTTTATACAGTGGACCACAATGTTGACACCTACGTTTTTGTACACATACTTATTCTCTTTGTATGTATTTTTTCTGTATTTTTGTACTAACCACACATTTATATACATTTTATTGGCATGTAATTTGTTGTTGGTCTTTATCCTGGCTGTCCCACCCATACCTTTATTCCAATGTTTTTTTCTTTTGGGATTTGGGTGTGGGCTGCTGCAGCCAGGTGAGATCTTTTGAATGCAATCACCAGAATGATCAAGCTGTAGTGCCCTGATTGGCTGTTTAGTCAATGTCGGTCACCTGACTTTAGCTATATATGTTTTGTTTTTTGCATTCTATCTTTAGCTATGACTAAGCGCCTTTGAGGCGTGAAAGGCGTAAGCTACTGTTGCTGTTTTGCTGTATCGCATGAGATGTCACTACTTTGGATTTTATCTTTTGCCTAATAAAGAAGTTTTTGCTGAAGTGCGGCCATCCAGACTTCCCTTTTTCCTCTCTGTTGTGAGCAGAGCCTGCACCAGCTGTACCGAATCAGGGTGGACATCACTTTGCCTCCAGACTCAGAGCGGTATTTATATTCTTATCTCTCAAACCTGGACTTTGAATTGAGAACCTGTTCTCAATTTTTCCGACGGAAAACCTTTCTATCGGATTTTCTGATCGTGTGTATGCAATTCCGACACGTAAAATTCCGACGCATGCTCGGAAACAATTCAACGCATGCTCGGAAGCATTAAACTTCCCTTCTATAGTGCTGTCGAACGTGTTTTATGCCGCTGTGTTACAGACCGTCGGAATTTGGTGTGACCGTGTGTAGGCAAGACAGTTTGAGCGAAATTCTGTCGGAATTCCGACGGGAAAACCATCAGAGCTTTTTCCGATGAGAATTCCGACCGTGTGTACGCGGCATTAAGTGAACTTCTCTCCTTTTTATCTGCTTTCAGGTGTGATTTTTATATTGCCCACACCTGTTACTTGCCCCAGGTGAGTTTACATGCTTGAAACAATCTTATTTATCCACAATTTTGAAAGGGTGCCAAGAATTTTGACCAGCCCATTTTTGGAGTTTTGTGTGACATTATGTCCAATTTGCTTTTTTTCCTCCCTTTTTTTGTTTTGTTCCAATACACACCAAAGGGAATAAACATGTGTATAGCAAAACATGTGTTACTGCAATACTTCTCTGTGAGAAATACTTGATTTTCTGGAAAAATTTCTGGGGTGCCAACAATTTCGGCCATGACTGTAACAAACATTGGACACCTTTGGGCACTCCAAAGAGAATAGTAATGTGGCGTGCATAGAGCCCCCCTCACCCTCCTGTCAGGCCCTGTTGAGCCACATTCCTGTCTGAATATTGTGTCCGGGTTTCAGGTGGACTGAATTCTGAACACATAATTCAAAACCCGAACTGTCCGGGTAAATCCCAGACAGGTGGCAACCCTAGGCTGTAGAGGTCTCCGATCAAGAGCCTCAATGACAAGTGGAGTGTCGTGCAGCTGCAGCGGAATCGAGTGCTTCGATACAAAAGCAGCATCAATGAACAGGCCTGCAGCCCCAGAATCAATTAGAGCCTGTATCTCGACGGACGACTCAGCCCAAGAAAGGGTAACCAAAATCAGGGGCTTATCCTTCTGGATAACTGAGGACGAAACAACACCACCTAAGGTCTGTATGTCACAGGACCTCAATGTTCGGGCGTTCCCTGGATGGGTAGGACTTCAAAAAGTGATATGCCTGGCCACAATAAAGGCACAATCCTCCTCCTAAGGGTTCTGAATGAATGAATGAATAATTTGTATAGCGCTACAATGCAAACTGAATCGCCTCAAGGCGCTGTATTCGTGCTTTGTTGTCAAGCTTCTTAGAAGAGGTGGGTCTTGAGTTTTTTCCTGGAGGCCTGATGGTTTTCTTTCATGCGGATGTAGGTCGGTAGAGCGTTCCATAGCCGTGGTCCTTGGACAGCGAATCTCCGTTCCCCCTTTGATTTGTAGCGGGATTTGGGAATGAGGAGGAGGTTTTGGTTAGATGATCGAAGACTGCGATTCGGTGTATAGCCTTTTATTTTCTCGAGAAGGTATTGAGGAGCGTCTCCATGTGTGCATTTGTGGGTGAGGCAGAGGGTCTTGAATGTGACCCGATTCTTTATGGTTAGCCAATGTAGGTTCCTCAGGGAAGGGGGAGATGGATTCCCAGGGTTTTTTCCCTGTTATCAGCCTTGCCGCCGTGTTTTGGATGAGTTGTAAGCGCGCAAGTTGATATTAGGGTAATCCTATGTAAAGGGAGTTTGCATAGTCAAGTCGTGAATTAATGACTGTTCCAACTACCGCTGCTTTGTCCTCCTTTGGAATGAAGGGGAGGAGTCTGCGTAGCAGGCGGAGCAGATGGTGAGAACCACTTACTACTGCTCCCATTTGTGCATCCATTGACATTTCTGAGTCAAAAATGACTCAGAGACTCTTGGCCTTGGGGGAATGGTCTGTCCAAAGATGGTAGGAGGTGTCCAAGGGATCTTGGTTCAGGAATTTTGGTTTGCGTGTAGAATAAGAAGTTCTGTTTTCGATTAGTTGAGTTTGAGGGAGCTAGTGGTCATCCAGTCGTCTATCAAAGTGAGGCATTTTTCTAATTGATGGTCTTTTTGTCCGGTGATACGAAAATATAGTTGCGCGTCGTCAGCGTATGAGTGGAAGCAGAGGTCTGATATTCTGATGATTTTGAGGACTGGGCGGATGTATATGTTGAAGAGCACTGGTGACAAGGGTGATCCGCAGAGAGACGCGTGAAGTCCAAGTGCATGGGTTCATCTTCACTGACCAACTTGGTACAAGGAGGCATGGGAGGTGAGGGAGGTGAGGGAGACAAACAAAAGCTCAGGAGGCAAACGTACAGGAGGCTTCCACAAGCACTTTTTTAAAAGAGAGTCTTTCTCTGAGTCTGGAGTCAATGAGGGTGGCGAACGTGATCAACTTCTCCAGCTCAGCGGGTATATCTCGGGCTGCTATCTCATCCTTGATGGTATCCGAGAGACCATGAGAAAAAGCAGCCACAAAGGCATCATTGTTCCAAGCAACCTCTGCTGCCAGAATACGGAATTCAAAAGGCGTAATCGGCAACAGTTCTCGTACTCTGTTTGATGGACAAGAGGCACTTGCCAGCAGAAGCGGAGCGTGCGGGAACGTCAAATACCCTTTTAAAATGAAGCCAAAAACTCAGGGTAACTCAAGACAACAGGTTTTTGCGTCTCCCATGGAGGGCTTGCCCAGGCCAAGGCTCTCTCAGAAAGCAAAGATATCACAAAACCTACGTTGCTTCTGTCCGTGGGAAATGCCTGGGGCAGCATCTCAAAGTATATCTCAACCTGGTTGAGAAACCCTCTGCATTGGACTGGATTGCCCCCAAATCGCTGGGGAAGCGGAGCGGAACCAGACATACCTCTTATAGAGGTAATACTCGAGGCGGGTGTCTGCACAGAGACTGGAGCAGCAGCAGGGTCGGAGCAGCCACAGTGGGAGATTCCAGGTGAGCCGTGTGACTCAGGAGCGCTTGTAATGCCATGGCAAACTGATCCACGTGGTGCTCCTGCTCATCCAATGTAGAAAAAATATTACTAACAAGTGGATTGACCTCATCTTCTGAATTCATGGCCTTGGCCTACTGTCAGAAACCATGAATCAGACTGAGACAGAAGTACAGTTAAATCACACTTGTTTAATAGTAATATAAAAAAGGTAAACAGAGTAAACGTAGTCAAAACATAGCCAGAGTTCAGGAAACGGAACGGATAGTCAGACAAGACAAAATGTCAGGGAGCCAGAAGGAATGTCAGCCAAGCAAGTCTTTAACAGGAACACAGGAGAGCGTCTCTAGAGATGTGACCAAGGCGAAGGCAGAGATCATCTGGACTGGACGGCTTAAGTAGGCAGGACCAACGAGCAGGATATCATCAACAGGTGAGTCACTGTGGAGAGATAGGAGCTGCCAATTAGTCGACAGCTGAATGGCCAGCTCAGAGAAGGAGCACTTTCCTTCCCACCTCCATCAATGAGCCTTCCCCCCCCCCATCTCCACCAATGAGCCTTCCCTCCTCACCTCCATAATGAGCCTTCCCTACTCACCTCCATAATGAGCCTTCCCTCCCCATCTCCACAAATGAGCCTTCCCTCTTCACCTCTATCAATAAGCCTCCCCCACCTCCACCAATGAGCCTTTCCTCACCATCTCCAACATTGAGCCCTCCCTCCCCCACCTCCATCAATGAGCCTTCCCTCTTCACCTCATTCAATGGGCCTTCCCTCCCCATCTCCACCAATGAGCCTTCCCTCCCCACCTCCATCAATGAGCCTTCCCTCCCCATCTATGAGCCTTCCCTCCCCACCTCCATCAATGAGCCTTCCCTCCCCATCTCCATCAATGAGCCTTCCCTCCCCACCTCCATCAATGAGCCTTCCCTCCTCATCTCCATCAATGAGCCTTCCCTCCTCATCTCCATCAATGAGCCTTCCCTCCTCATCTCCATCAATGAGCCTTCCCTCCCCACCTCCATCAATGAGCCTTCCCTCCTCATCTCCATCAATGAGCCTTCCCTCACCATCTCCACCAATGAGCCTTCCCTCCCCATCTCCATCAATGAGCCTTCCCTCCTCATCTCCATCAATGAGCCTTCCCTCCTCATCTCCACCAATGAGACTTCCCTCCCCATCTCCATCAATGAGCCTTCCCTCCTCATCTCCATCAATGAGCCTTCCCTCCTCATCTCCAACAATGAGCCTTCCCTCCCCACCTCCACCAATGAGCCTTTCCTCCCCACCTCCACCAATGAGCCTTCCCTCCCCACCTCCACCAATGAGCCTTCCCTCCTCATCTCCAGCAACGAGCCTTCCCTCCCCCACCCCCATCAATGAGCCTTCCCTCCCCATCTCCACCAATGAGCCTTCCCTCCCCATCTCCACCAATGAGCCTTCCCTCCCCACCTCCACCAATGAGCCTTCCCTCCCCATCTCCACCAATGAGCCTTCCCTACCCCACCTCCATCAATGAGCCTTCCCTCCCCATCTCCACCAATGAGCCTTTACTCCCCACCTCCATCTATGAGCCTTCCCTCCCCATCTCCACCAATGAGCCTTCCCTCCCCATCTCCACCAATGAGCCTTCCCTCCCCACCCCCATCAATGAGCCTTCCCTCCCCACCTCCATCAATGAGCCCTCCCTCCCCCATCTCCATCAATGAGCCTTCCCTCCCCATCTCCACCAATGAGCCTTTCCTCCCCACCTCCACCAATGAGCCCTCCCTCCCCCACCTTCATCAATGAGCCCCACCTCCATCAATGAGCCTTCCCCCCCACCTCCATCAATAAGCTCTCCACTTCGATCAATAAGCCCCATCAATGACCCTTCCCTCCCACCTCCATCAATGAGCCTTCCCTCCCCACCTCCATCAATAAGCTCTCCACCCCCATCAACGAGCCTTCCCTCCCCCACCTCCATCAATGAGCACCCCTACCGCCATCAATGAGCCTTCCCTCCCCACTTCCATCAATAAGCCCCACCTCCATTAATGAGCCTTCCCTCCCCCACCTCCATCAATAAGTCCCCCACCTCCACCACTAAGCCCCCCACACCTCCATCAATGAGCCTTCCCTCCCCCACCTCCATCAATAAGCCCCCTAACCTCCATCAACGAGCCTTCCCTCCCCCACCTCCATCAATGAGCACCCCTACCGCCATCAATGAGCCTTCCCTCCCCACCTCCATCAATAAGCCCCACCTCCATTAATGAGCCTTCCCTCCCCCACCTCCATCAATAAGTCCCCCACCTCCACCACTAAGCCCCCCACACCTCCATCAATGAGCCTTCCCTCCCCCACCTCCATCAATAAGCCCCCTAACCTCCATCAACGAGCCTTCCCTCCCCCACCTCCATCAATGAGCACCCCTACCGCCATCAATGAGCCTTCCCTCCCCCACCTCCATCAATAAGCCCCCCAACCTCCATCGATGAGCCTTCCCTCCCCCACCTCCATCAATGAGCACCCCTACTGCCATCAATGAGTCTTCCCTCCCCCACCTCCATCAATAAGCCCCCAACCTCCATCAACGAGCCTTCCCTCCCCACTTCCCCAAATTATTTTATTTTATGGAATCGGTATCATTGCAGTAGATCCGTTTATTGCGCTCTCCCCGGTTTCTGTCGTATTGCAGTGGCAATGTCTGACACTAAGCAGATTGGGGGGGGGGGGTTGCCAGGTGGACGCCAAGAAGATTTACACTGTCAGAGGGACGGTTCTTTTTTTTTTGTTTGTTTCACATGTGCAAGACCTTGCCTGAAGTCTTCTCTCCTACCGTTCTCAGGCCTTTTCTTCCAGCCTCTTCCTCCTCCTCTATGGAGGGCTTTATGTCTCAACCCTATTCCATAGCGCACTCTGACACCGGGAGGCCACCGGGCGGACAGCTATCATTGAGGCAGAGGTGAGGTCTTCTGCAGAGCAGCTCTTCGAGACCGAATTCCGAACCTCACTTGGTGAGGTGCCCTTTCATCACTAGTTTCAAAACATGTATTCTTGTTAAGGCAGAAAGAACGCTAGCTCTGCTAAGTAGCTCAGAGGAAGGGGGCATGGCCCTCGAAACGCATCAACTGCGCCTATTTGACTGATATTCGCCTGGTGGGGATTGTTTCATAGTTAGTAAGGTTGAATAAAGACATCAGTCCATCCAGTTCAACCTGAGCTAGTGTCTACAATTGTCCCCATCCCTGTACATTGCACACTCACATCGGTCCCTACCCTCAAGGAGCCCACAATCCAAGGTCCCCATTCATATACTAGGGCCAATTTTTTTGGACAGAAGCCAATTAACCTACCTGCATGTCTTTGCATTGTGGGAGGAAACTGGAGTACCCGTAGGAAACCCACACAGGTACAGGGAGAACATGCAAACTCCAGGCAGGTAGTGTCGTGGTTGGGATTCGAACCAGCGACCCTTCTTACTGCTAGGTGAGAGTGCTAACCACTACACCACTTGTGTTCCATGCGTGTGAATTTGCTCACTTTGTGAGTATAATGGATTACATTTTTGATATTTTATACAGTAATGCATTAGGCTCGGTGCGCCTTCTTTCTATTTTCTCATGTTAGTTAGGTGTCCCTGTACCTAAGAGGGCAGCAAAGCCGTTGTGCCTCCATTGGTGGTCACAGTTATGGAATATTCCAGGTGGCCTGATCTGATGTTCATGGTGGAAGTTATCTATTCTGGTCTCCTTGAAGACAAGGCCTCCAAGACGAGTCCCTTATTTTAGCGCAGACTTGGTGCATATTCCATGTTGAGCCAGTCTGAGACACCATAATAATGGAGGATCTACCTGCAAGGTGGGCCAGGTGTGACTTAGGCCCCTTTCACACTGGGGCGGTGAGCCGCGGTGACGGTAAAGCAGCGCTATATTTAGCGATGCTTTACCTTCGTTTTCACCGCGGTTTTCGGCCGCTCGCGGTTCGGTTTTACCCCCCGTGAGCGGCCGAAAAAGGGTTAAACACCCCCCGCAGAGCGCCGCGGTATTGCCGCGGTTTTACCGCGGTCTCCCATTGTAATCAATGGGTAGGAGCGGTATAGGAGCGGTGAACACACGGCTCCTATCCCGCTCCAAAGATGCTGCTAGCAGGACTTTTTTTGCCGTCCTGCTAGCGCACCGATCCAGTGTGAAAGCCCGCCGGCTTTCACACTGGAGTTAAAGGGGCCGGATTTTTTCATGCGGTGAACAGGCGCTATTTTTAGCGCTGCACCGCATGAAAAACGCCCCGGTGTGAAAGGGGCCTTATAATCCCGAGAGTGCAAAATTTGATGCAGCTGTGCATAGTAGCCAATCGGCGTCCAACTTCAGCTTGTTCAATTAAGCTGATTGGTTTCTATGCAGAGCTGCACCAGATTTCACACTTTCCTGTTTTAGTACATCAACCCCAAGGCGTTCTTTAGGGGTCTTCCCTCCCCCACCCTTGACTGGTCATTGCATGTCCAATGATTGGGGACACCCAGACAGGCCCTTCCTTCCTACAAATCATTCTGTGGTCCTCCCTCTCCCTTTGCAAGGGATTTCATTAGAAAACGGTCTACTTGCTCATTGTGATGCTTTGAGAAAATGGCGGCCCCAATGAAGAGGCTGCCAACACGCCAGGAAGGACACGCCCCACCATTTATTCCCTCAACACAGCGACCCTCGGCCATGGTGTGCATTGGAGATGCATTGCAGTGGGTGCCATTGAATAAATGGCAGAGTAACACGTGGAACAGGGGAATGTGCCGGTGACAAGGAACTGGAAGCCCATTCCTACCTCAAGTATTCTTTATTGAGTTCCGGAATACAACCTCTCAGCTTTGTTTGGAATGACACTTTAAATGTTGGACTGCAGAACAGGCCTTACTAGACAATATCTCCCATAGATCCATTAGGGTGGGAACCAACGGGCACAGTCTACTTCAGGGGTCTCCAACCTGCGGCCCTTTACTTGCTTTTATCCAGCCCCTGGGGCATTACTCCCCCCACTGTCAGCAACAATGGGGCACTAGTTCTCTCACTGACACCAACAATGGGGCACGCTTCCCCCCCACTGACACTAACGATGGAACACTATTCCTCCCACTGACACCAATGATGGAACACTATTCCCCCCACCGACACCAATGATGGAACACTATTCCTCCCACCGACACCAATGATGGGGCACTATTCCTCCCACCGACACCAATGATGGAACACTATTCCTCCCACCGACACCAATGATGGGGCACTATTCCTCCCACCGACACCAATGATGGGGCACTATTCCTCCCACCGACACCAATGATGGGGCACTATTCCTCCCACCGACACCAATGATGGGGCACTATTCCTCCCACCGACACCAATGATGGGGCACTATTCCTCCCACCGACACCAATGATGGGGCACTATTCCTCCCACCGACACCAATGATGGGGCACTATTCCTCCCACTGACACCAATGATGGGGCACTATTCCTCCCACTGACACCAACAACGGGGGACTATTCCTCCCACTGACACCAATGACAGGATACAATTCCTCCCACTGACACTGATGGGGCACTATTCCTCCCACTGACACCAGGGCACTATTCCTCCCACTAACAGGGGGACTATTCCTCCCACTGACGGGACACTATTCCTTTCACTGACACCAACGGGGGGCACTACAATAGGTCACTATGCCTAATACTGACACCAATGTCCGGGCCCTATACCTCCCACTGACACCAGTGATAGGGGACTATTCCTCCAGTGACAATGACAGAGCACTATTCCTCCCACTAACAGCAACAATGGGGCACTATTCCCCACTGACACCAATGACAGGATACAATTCCTCCCACTGACACCAGTGATGGGGCACTATTCCCTATACTGGACATAAACGATTGGACACTATTCCTCCCACTGACACCAACTGGGCCCTATACCTCCCAGTGTCACCGATAGGTCACTATTCCTAATACTGACACCAGTGATGGGGCACTGTTCCTCTCACTCACATTAATGTCGGGGCACTATTGCTCCCAGTGTCACCAATAGGTCACTATTCCTAATACTGACACCAATGTCCGGGCCCTATACCTCCCACTGACACCAGTGATGGGGCACTATTCCTCCCAGTGACACTAATGACAGGGCACTATTCCTCCCACTAACAGCAACGACGGTCCCTTTACCTTCCACTGATACCAAAGACAGGATACTAATCCTTTCACTGACACCAATGACGGGACACTATTCCTTCCACTGACACCAATGACAGGACACTATTCCTTCCACTGACACCAATGACAGGACACTATTCCTTTCACTGACACCAACGATGGGGCACTATTGCTCCCAGTGTCACCAATAGGTCACTATGCCTAATACCGACACCAATGTCCAGGCCCTATACCTCCCACTGACACCAGTGATGGGGCACTATTCCTCCCAGTGACAGCAACATTGGTCCCTTTACCTCCCACTGATGGGACACTATTCCTTCCACTGGCCCCAATGACGGGACACTATTCCTTCCACTGACACCAATGACGGGATACTATTCCTTCCACTGACACCAATGATGGGGCACTATTCCTCCCACTGACACCAATGATGGGACACTTTTCCTCCTACTGACACCAACGACGGGACACTATTCCTCCCACTGACACCAATGATGGGGCACTATTCCTTCCACTGACACCAATGATGTGACATTATTCCTCCCACTGACACCAATGATGGGGAACTATTCCTTCCACTGACACCAATGATGGGACACTATTCCTCCCACTGACACCAATGATGGGGCACTATTCCTTCCACTGACACCAATGATGGGACACTATTCCTTCCACTGACACCAATGACGGGATACTATTCCTCCCACTGACACCAATGATGGGACACTTTTCCTCCTACTGACACCAACGACGGGACACTATTCCTCCCACTGACACCAATGATGGGGCACTATTCCTTCCACTGACACCAATGATGTGACATTATTCCTCCCACTGACACCAATGATGGGGCACTATTCCTTCCACTGACACCAATGATGGGACACTATTCCTCCCACTGACACCAATGATGGGGCACTATTCCTTCCACTGACACCAACGATGGGACACTATTCCTCCCACTGACACCGACAGGACACTATTCCTCCGCCTAATACCAATGATGGGGCATTGTTTACTCCCACTGACACCAAGAGCACTTTCTTTTCCCACAGGCCACAGTTTGGCCCCCCTAAAGTTTTAAGGACAATAAAGTGGCCCTTTGTTTAGAAAGTTTGGAGACCCCTGATCTACATCTTCCTTTTCCTTGCCCAAATCTTCTATTCAGAGCCCCAATTCCAGGTCACCACTTACTTATTTGGGTTTGAAGAGACCCTGGTAGGCCACGAGCATCAAACCCACAGAGAAATCCTTTGCCAGCCCCTGTGGCCTAAAAGATGGGGTGGGGCTCCTATCAGCCTTTGCAGAGGTTTGGATTACTTACACATAAGACTAATGGGTGCAGAAGGAGGTTGCCAAGGGTTACAAAATAGAATTTCTTTAGAGCAGATCGCCGCCTGCAGTATCCAGTGCCGACCGGCGTCCCTGCTCCTGCATGTAGGATCCGGGGACAGCCGCTCTTTGTCCATCTGGGGTGATAGGAAGAGACCAGGATCTATGGGAACCAGTGCCTACAAAAAGAGCATCAGAGACACAGGAGGGGACATCTAATAGTGAGGCCAACCTGAGCAGGGAGGAGTTATTCCTGAGCCGTGTCCATTCACCTGAAGGTGGCAGCATAACCTAAAGAGTCATGAATATTAATAGTTTACCAATAGGCAGAGTCTAGTGTACCAACTGGTCTGGAACCCCTCATAATGGGCACAGCGGGTGTACAGACCCGGGAACTCGGAACAGGGATGGTGGGAACCCCTCATAATGGGCACAGCGGGTGTTCAGACCCGGGAACTCAGCACAGGGATGGTGGGAACCCCTCGTAATGGGCACAGCGGGTGTACAGACCCGGGAACTCAGCACAGGGATGGTGGGAACCCCTCATAATGGGCACAGCGGGTGTACAGAGCCGGGAACTCAGCACAGGGATGGTGGGAACCCTTCATAATGGGCACAGCGGGTGTACAGACCCGGGAACTCAGCACAGGGATGGTGGGAACCTCTCATAATGGGCACAGCGGGTGTACAGACCCGGGAACTCGGCACAGGGATGGTGGGAACCCCTCATAATGGGCACAGCGGGTGTACAGACCCGGGAACTCAGCACAGGGATGGTGGGAACCTCTCATAATGGGCACAGCGGGTGTACAGACCCGGGAACTCGGCACAGGGATGGTGGGAACCCCTCATAATGGGCACAGCGGGTGTACAGACCCGGAAACTCTGCACAGGGATGGTGGGAACCCCTCATAATGGGCACAGCGGGTGTACAGACCCAAGAACTCAGCATAGGGATGGTGGGAACCCCTCATAATGGGCACAGCGGGTGTACAGACCCGGGAACTCAGCACAGGGATGGTGGGAACCCCTCATAATGGGCACAGCGGGTGTACAGACCCAGGGAACTCAGCACAGGGATGGTGGGAACCCCTCATAATGGGCACAGCGGGTGTACAGACCCGGGAACTCAGCACAGGGATGGTGGGAACCCCTCATAATGGGCACAGCAGGTGTACAGACCCGGGAACTCGGCACAGGGATGGTGGGAACCCCTCATAATGGGCACAGCAGGTGTACAGACCCGGGAACTCGGCACAGGGATGGTGGGAACCCCTCATAATGGGCACAGAGGGTGTACAGACCCGGGAACTCAGCACAGGGATGGTGGGAACCCCTCATAATGGGCACAGCGGGTGTACAGACCCGGGAACTCGGCACAGGGATGGTGAGAACTCCTCATAATGGGCACAGCGGGTGTACAGACCCGGGAACTCAGCACAGGGATGGTGGGAACTCCTCATAATGGGCACAGCAGGTGTACAGACCCGGGAACTCAGCACAGGGATGGTGGGAACCCCTCATAATGGGCACAGCGGGTGTACAGACCCGGGAACTCAGCACAGGGATGGTGGGAGCCCCTCATAATGGGCACAGCGGGTGTACAGACCCGGGAACTCAGCACAGGGATGGTGGGAACCCCTCATAATGGGCACAGCAGGTGTACAGACCCGGGAACTCAGCACAGGGATGGTGGGAACCCCTCATAATGGGCACAGCGGGTGTACAGACCCGGGAACTCAGCACAGGGATGGTGGGAACCCCTCATAATGGGCACAGCAGGTGTACAGACCCGGGAACTCAGCACAGGGATGGTGGGAACCCCTCATAATGGGCACAGCGGGTGTACAGACCCAAGAACTCAGCATAGGGATGGTGGGAACCCCTCATAATGGGCACAGCGGGTGTACAGACCCGGGAACTCAGCACAGGGATGGTGGGAACCCCTCATAATGGGCACAGCGGGTGTACAGACCCAGGGAACTCAGCACAGGGATGGTGGGAACCCCTCATAATGGGCACAGCGGGTGTACAGACCCGGGAACTCAGCACAGGGATGGTGGGAACCCCTCATAATGGGCACAGCAGGTGTACAGACCCGGGAACTCGGCACAGGGATGGTGGGAACCCCTCATAATGGGCACAGCAGGTGTACAGACCCGGGAACTCTGCACAGGGATGGTGGGAACCCCTCATAATGGGCACAAAGGGTGTACAGATCCGGGAACTCAGCACAGGGATGGTGGGAACCCCTCATAATGGGCACAGCGGGTGTACAGACCCGGGAACTCGGCACAGGGATGGTGAGAACTCCTCATAATGGGCACAGCGGGTGTACAGACCCGGGAACTCAGCACAGGGATGGTGGGAACTCCTCATAATGGGCACAGCAGGTGTACAGACCCGGGAACTCAGCACAGGGATGGTGGGAACCCCTCATAATGGGCACAGCGGGTGTACAGACCCGGGAACTCAGCACAGGGATGGTGGGAGCCCCTCATAATGGGCACAGCGGGTGTACAGACCCGGGAACTCAGCACAGGGATGGTGGGAACCCCTCATAATGGGCACAGCAGGTGTACAGACCCGGGAACTCAGCACAGGGATGGTGGGAACCCCTCATAATGGGCACAGCGGGTGTACAGACCCGGGAACTCAGCACAGGGATGGTGGGAACCCCTCATAATGGGCACAGCAGGTGTACAGACCGGGAACTCAGCACAGGGATGGTGGGAACCCCTCATATTGGGCACAGCAAAAAAAAATCTGTACACTTTTTATTCAGCCCAAGACCTCTGCACCCAACCAGTCTCTATCAGGTTGGTGCAGGAGGTGGTAGTTCCAAGCATTGGACGCACCCGGTATCGGGTGCAGTTTGCACATCACAGCACGCTGGGATTTCAGACTCTGAATGGTGTAAATACTGATCACCAGGATGACAGGGACACACCTCACCAACATTAGTGGAACTACACAATATCAGCACCACAAACCAAATCCACCATCTCATTCTTCATTAAAGAAAACTCCCCCATCCATCTATGTCTCCAATGCTTTATTTTGTTAAGAAATCACCCCCCCCCCCCCCCCCCCCAGGCATTCCTAGCTGCGGCCATCTTGAATAAGGGCAGATGGTGCCTGTAGCATTTACTTCCTAGAATCCATCTGCCCTTAGCTCAGGCATGCTGGCAGGAAGGTGTGGTTAGCTGTGAAAGCCCCTCCCCCCGAAGACTCAAGGGGTGCATGACATTTCCCTAGGCCAGAAACCAGAAAGTAAATGCAGAAATGCAAAGATTAAAAATAGTCAATGTTCAGTGAGAGAAAAAAGTTCCTCCAACAGTGAAATTGCTGTAAAAAACAAACAAAAAAAAAAGAAAAAGAAATTAACCCAACACAAGAGAACCTGCAACACAATCGTCCCCCTCCTCCAATGGCTGGGCTCAGGGGGAGGGTACTCGGTAGCACTCGCATCATTTCCTCTTGGTGTCTCAGTGGCACATATAACTACAAATCCCAGCATGCATCAATGGCGAGGATTCATATGTGCAGCATATGGCGGAGTATTCTTGTCTGGAAATTTTTTTTTAAACTGCAGTGGGGTGGGGGAGGGGTCACAGACAGGAAGTTCCTGCTAATTAGATGGATAACACCCCCTGTTCCTTTCAAAATTAATGTAATGATGTGAGCAAAATGGCTGCTTAACCTAAGGGGGAGGGGGATACACCTGCCCCCCCCCCCCCCCCCCCCACATGAAGATTGAGCAGCCACAAGTGTCTGGGCTTCTGGACAGGAGTCTCCAAACTTTCTAAAACAAAAAGGGGAAGTTTTCTGTCCTTCAGACTTTAGGAGGGCCGGACTATGACCATTGGCAATGTACAACATTACAGCTGCAAGTCTTTTTGGGGGTGTCTCTACCAGCTTTGCCCATCTAGAGAGGACATTTCTTCCCATTCTTCTTCTTTGTAAAATATCTCAAGCTCTGTCAGATTGGATGGAGAGCGTCTGTGATCAGCAATTTTCATGTCTTGCCACAGATTCTCAATGTGATTTAGGTCTGGACTGTGACTGGGCCATTCTAACACATGAATATGCTTTGATCTAAACCATCCCATTGTAGCTCTGGCTGTATGTTTCGGGTCGTTGTCCTGCTGGAAGGTGACCCTCCCCCCCAGTCTCAAGTCTTTTGCAGGTTTTCTTCTAAGATTGTCCTGTATTTGTCTCCATCCATCTTCCCATCAACTCTGACCAGCTTCCCTGCTGAAGAAAAGCATCCCCACCACATGATGCTGCCGCCACCATGTTTCACAGTGGGGATGGTGTGTTCAGGGGGATGTGCAGTGTTAGTTTCCCCCACACATAGCGTTTTTCTTTTAGGTCAAAAAGTTGAATTTTGGTCTCATGTGAGCAGATCACCTTCTTCCACATGTTTGCTCCCCTCCCCCACATGGCTTCTCACAAACTACAAACAGGACTTCTTATGACTTTCTTTCTCCAATGTCTTTCTTCTTGTCACTCCTCCATAAAGGGCAGATTTGTGGAGAACACGACTAATAGTTGTCCTGTGGACAGACTCTCCCCCCTGAGCTGTGGATCTCTGCAGCTCCTCCAGAGTTACCATGGACCTCTTGGCTCTTCTCTGATGAATGCTCTCCTTGCCCGGCCCGGTCAGTTTAGGTGGACGGCCGTGTCTTGGTAGGTTTGCAGTTGTGCCCATACTCTTTCCATTTTCCGATGATGGATTGAACAGAGCTCCGTGAGATGGTCAAAGCTTGGGAGATATATATATTATAATATATAAAATCAATTATTTTTTTATAACCTAACCTTGCTTTATACTTCTTCACAACTTTCCTTGGCCTTCATGATGCTGTTTGTTCACTAAGGTTCTCTAACAAACCTCTGAGGGCTTCACAGAACAGCTGTATTTATACTGAGATTAAATGACACACAGGTGGACTCTTTTTACCAATTAGGTGACCTCTGAAGGCAATTGGTTCCACTAGATTTTAGTTAGGGGTATCAGAATAAAGGGGGCTGAATACAAACACCCCCCCACTTTTCATATATTTGTATCATTTATAAATTTCCTTCCACTTCACAATTATGTGCCACTTTGTGTTGGTCCATCACATGAAATACATTTACGTTTTTGGTTGTAACCTGACAAAATGTGGCAAATTTCAAGGGGTGTGAATACTTTTTCAAGGCGCTGTACAATGGGAGGATGGGGGATGAAGGGGTTAACACGTAAGGGAAATGAAAGGTTAATTTACAGATCACTGAAGCGACGTCCTAGAGAGGGAAAGTGAGGGAGTGAAAAGGTTTAATTCTTCAGAAAATAATGAATCACTTCCTTCCTCTGTTGTCAGAGCTCACAGACCTAATCATGTGATTTGTCAGAGAGGCAGATCACCAGGTACAGGAGCCGCTCAGATAAGCTCTGTACACAATACCCGACAGCTGGGTTCATTGGCATCAATGGGCACACATGCCACCCAAGTGGCTATTTCTGGAGGGATGTTTATAAACATCACTTGAGAAAGCTTTTTTTTGTAGCGGTTAACCCCCTTGGCACCAGCCATAGTCCTATGTAGCCTTTCAACAAATAGGCCTCGACGCCCAAAGACCACATAAGTGCGGCCCCCACGTTTCCAACTTACCATGCCGAGAGCACCGGTAACCGGCAGGGGGGATCACTAAGCTCCCGATGCATACTTGAGATTGGGAGGATTCCGATCATGTGACAGCCAATATCATGACTCGAATGCCTGCCCTCCAACTGCCGGCATTTAGATCTCTTAACCACTTCCCTACCCGCGTATTGTCATATGACGCCCACAAGGTGGATCTCCCATCCTGGGTGGGCGTCATATGACGTCCTCCCATTCCCGGCCGCCTGGGGCGCGCGCGGCGTTGCTCGGGACCCGGTGCGAGTGCCCGTTAACACAGCGGGACCATGGAGCTGTGTGTGTAATGATGGGGTGTAAACACACAGCTCCACATCCTGTCAGCGGGAGAGGAGACCGATCATGTGATCCCAGTACGGAGGAACACCGACCGGTCTCCTCCCCTTGTGAGTCCCTTCCTCCCACAGTTAGAATCACTCCTATAGGGAACATATTAACCCCTGCAGCGCCCTCTAGTGTTAACCCCTTCCCTGCCAGTCACATTTACACAGTAATCAATGCAATTTTAGAGCAACGATCGCTGTGTAAATGTGAATGGTTCCAAAAATGTGTCAAAAGTGTGTCCGCCGCAATGTCGCAGTCACGAAAAAAAAAAAAAAAAAACGCTGATCACCGCCATTACTAGTAAAAAAAAAAAAAAAAAGCAATAAATCTATCCCCTATTTTGTAAACGCTAGAACTTTTGCGCAAACCGATCAATATACGCTTATTGCGATTTTTTTTACCAAAAATATGTAGAAGAATACGTATCGGCCTAAACTGAGGAAAAAAATTGTTTTTAAAAAAAAAATGGGATATTTATTATAGCAATAAGTAAAAAATATTGTGTTTTTTTTTTCAAAATTGTCGCTCTTCTTTTGTTTATAGCGCAAAAAATAAAAACCTGCAGGGGCGATCGAATACCACCAAAAGAAAGCTCTATTTGTGGGGAAAAAAAAAAAAAAGGACGTCAATTTTGTTTGGGTGTAACGTCGCACGACCGCGCAATTGTCAGTTAAAGCGACGCAGTGCCGAATCGCAAAAAGTGCTCTGGTAAGGAAGGGTGTAAAATGGCCCGATGCTGAAGTGGTTAAAGGGCCAGGAGTCGGTTAAGGGAAACCCCCCCCCCCCCCAGGCTGCATGGTGCTCAACCTGTGGCCCTCCAGCTGTTGCGGAACTACAAGTCCCATGAGGTATTGCAAGGTTACAAGCATGAGTCACGATGGGACTAGTAGTTCAGCAACAGCTGGGAGGGGCCACAGGTTGAGCACCCATAGCCCAGGGTGTCCATTTCCTTTGTTTGACGACCTTCGAAGTACGGCCAAAACTTTTTTTGGTCATACTTCTCTTGTGGATCACAGGAGTCAGCTGATAGTCCCCTCGTGGTCAGACGTCGTCTATCAGCCACTCCAGGCTCTGGAAGAATCCCAACCATATTGTTGGGATCCACTCAGCTACTTAACTGACAGCTGGCTCCACCTCTCAGCCAAAAGCCTGAGCCAGCCTGGTGATCCAGTGAGTGCAGGAGCAGCAGAGAGCGGTGGCTTAGAGTCACCGCTCTCTGCTCCGAGCAGACAGAGACCTGAGAGATCACATGACCATTTAAGACCCGCGTAACCGAGCCGACATGGGACAGCTGCAGCAACAGAACGATGCTGCAGCATAGGTGTACGTATATTTTTATTAACCCCCTGACTTCAACCACTTGCCTACCGGAAACTTTCATCCCCCTTCCTGCCCAGGCCAATTTTCAGCTGTCACACTAAAGGCCCATACACACGATCGGACTTTAACAAACATGCAAATTAGCTGTTTTGGACCAACATCCGACCGTGTGTACGCTCCAACGGACCAACTTTTTCATCGGACTTTTGTTGGCCGTGCGAACGGACCAACTTTCTGCCAACAAAAGTCCGATGGAGCAAAGTCCGACCGTGTGTACACAAAACCAAAATCGGACTTTTGTACAAAGTACAAACACGCATGCTCAAAACCAATGCAAAAGATCAGACAACAATACAGAAGTTGACCAAAAGGTGGCGCTGGAGTATTCGAACGTCCTCTTTTGAAGTGTCATCAGTACGTTGAAAAGTCACTACGTTCGTGTTTGTTGCCTTAAAATTCCGATCGTGTGTTTGCAATACAAAACTTGGGGCCAACGCCCTTTGTACAAAAACTCAGCGGGAAAGTTTGTACAAAGTCCGATCGTGTGTATGGGGCTTTAGATTGACAATGGCGCAGTCATGTAACACTGTACACAAATGACATTTTTATCATTTTGTTCACACAAAGAGCTTTCTTTTGGTGCCATTTAATCACCACTGGGGTTTTTTTTTTTTGTTTAGCAAAAAATGAAAGACTGAAAAAAAACAAAAAAAACTAATTAACTGCTTCCCGACCGCCTCATATACATATACGCGAGCAGAATCGCACGGGCAGGCAAAATCCCGTACCTGTACGCGCTCGCGACCCGGTCGGGAGCTCCGTGACCACGGCCCGCGGGACCAGCGGACCCGTTTGCCGCTGGTGTCCCGGGATCGGGTCACGGAGCTGAAGAACGGGGAGAGGTCTGTGTAAACAAACCTCTCCCTGCGCTTCCTACTCTGCCTGTCATTGATTGGCTGTTCCCTGTCATCGGGAAAGCCGATCAATGACGTCAGATGTCAGCCCCGCCCCCTAATGTAAAAAAAACACAACACACGTCACAGCCCATAACCCCTCCCCACCCCCTAGTGGTTAACTTTTTCACTGCCACTGTCATTCATACAGGAATCAATGCATTTAAATAGCATTGATTGCTGTATAAATGACAATGGTCCCAAAAATGTGTCAAAATTGTCCGATGTGTCCGCCATAATGTCGCAGTCACAATAAAAAAAAAAAAAAAAAAAAAAAAAAAAAAAAAAAAAAAAAAAAAAAAAAAAAATCGCTGATCGCCGCCATTACTAGTAAAAAAAAAAAAAAAATATTAATAAAAATGCTATAAAACTATCCCCTATTTTGTAAACGCTATAACTTTTGCGCAAACCAATCAATCGCTAATTGCGATTTTTTTTTACCAAAAATATGTAGAAGAATACGTATCGGCCTAAACTGAGGAAAAAAATGTTTTTTTATATATTTTTTGGGGATATTTATTATAGCAAAAAGCAAAAAATATTGCATTTTTTTCAAAATTGTCGCTCTATTTTTGTTTATAGCGCAAAAAATATAAACCGCAGGGGCGATCAAATACCACCAAAAGAAAGCTCTATTTGTGGGAAAAAAAGGACGCCAATTTTGTTTTGGAGCCACGTCGCACGACCGCGCAATTGTCAGTTAAAGCGACGCAGTGCTGAATCGCAAAAAGGGGCCTGGTCCTTTGGCTGCCAATTGGTCCGGGGCTGAAGTGGTTAAAAAAAAAAAAAAAAAAAAAAAAAAAAAATTTTTTCAGAGTTATAACATTTTGCAAACAAGTAATTTTTCTTCTTCACTGATGGGCACTGGTAGGCAGCACTGACTGGCAGCGGTGGGCTTGCACTGATTATCAGTATAAAATGTCCCTTTTACACAAGCCGGTTATCGGCTCTCTTCTCATGTTGACAGCGTGAGGAAAAGAATGCCGATAACCGGCTTCTGTTTACATTGCGATCAGCTGTGATTGGACACAACTGATCACGTGGTTAAAAAACTGCTGGTTGGCTCATTACCTCAATCTGCGATCAGCAGTGCCCGGGAGGATCACAGAGCGCGCCGCCCACGTACCACAGCGGGCGTGATCACTGAAGGACATCATACGACGCCCCTCCCAGAACTGGCTGGCCCTTCATTCGGCTATAGCACAGCCGGCAAGTGGTTAATCCTAACAAGCTTTGCATTGCATATAAAAATTACCGGAGTGGTAATACTTTGAACTGCAGTAAACAGCAGAAAAATCCCAGCAAGATATACAGTATCTCACAAAAGTAAGTACACCCCTCACTCATATTTGTGTAAATCTTTTCTTTTATCTTTTCATGTGACAACACTGAAGACAACAGTGTAAATTTGCTGTCCCCTCAAAATAACTCAACACACAGCCATTAATGTCTAAACCGCTGGCAACAAAAGTCAGTACACCCTTAACTGAAAATGTGGCCACCATTATTTTCCAGCACTGCCTTAACCCTCTTGGGCATGGAGGTCACCAGAGCTTCACAGGTTGTCACTGGAGTCCTCTTCCCCTCCTCCATGATGACATCACGGAGCTGGTGGATGTTGGAGACCTTGCGCTCCTCCACCTTCCGTTTGAGGATGCCCCACAGATGACCAATAGGGTTTAGGTCTGGAGACATGCTTGGCCAGTCCATCACCTTTACCCTCAGCTTCTTTAGCAAGGCAGTGGTGGTCTTGGAGGTGTGTTTGGGGTGGTTATCATGTTGGAATACTGCCCTGCGGCCCAGTCTCTGAAGGGAGGGGATCACGCTCTGCTTCAGTATGTCACAGTACATGTTGGCATTCATGGTTCCCTCAATGATCTGTAGCCCCCCAGTGCCGGCAGCACTCATGCAGCCCCAGACCATGACACCCCCACCATGACACTCCCCCACCATGCCTGACTGTAGACAAGACACACTTGTCTTTGTCCTCCTCACCTGGTTTCCCCCACACACGCCTGACACCATCTGACACCAAATAAGTTTATCTTGGTCTCATCAGACCACAGGACGTGGTTCCAGTAATCCATGTCCTTAGTCTGCTTGTCTTCAGCAAACTGTTTGTGGACTTTCTTGGGCATCATCTTAGAAGAGGCTTCCTTCTGGGACGACAGCCATGCAGACCAATTTGATGCAGTGTGCGGCGTATGGTCTGAGCACTGACAGGCTGACCCCCCACCCCTACAACCTCTGCAGCAATGCTGGCAGCACTCATACCTCTATTTCCCAAAGACAACCTCTGGATATGACGCTGAGCACGTGACCTCAACTTCTTTGGTGGACCATGGCGAGGCCTGTTCTGAGTGGAACCTGTCCTGTTATACTGCTGTATGGTCTTGGCCACTGTGCTGCAGCTCAGTTTCAGGGTCTCGGCAATCTTCTTATAGCCTCGGCCATCTTTATGTAGTGCAACAATTCTTTTTTTTTTTTTCAGATCCTCAGAGGGTTCTTTGCCATGAGGTGCCATGTTGTACTTCCAGTGACCAGTATGAGAGAGTGAGCGCAATAAAACCAAAATGTAACACACCTGCTCCCCATTCACACCTGAGACCTTGTAACACTAAAGCCTCATACAAACGCTCGGACCGTGGACCAACTTTCCTGTGGATTTTTGTCCAAAGGGCATTGGCCCCAAGTTGATCTTGCATACACACGGTCGGACTTTTTAGGCAACCAACACGAACATAGTGACGACACTTCAAAAGAGGACGTTTGAATACTCCAGCGCCACCATAGGTCAACTTCTTTATTGTTGTCTGATCTTTTGCATTGGTTCTGAGCATGCGTGTTTGTACTTTGGACAAAAGTCCGTTGGTTTTGTGTACACACGGTCAGACTTTGGTCCATCGGACTTTTGTTGGCAGAAAGTTGGTCCGTTCGCACAGCCAACAAAAGTCCGATGAAACCTGGAAAAAGTTGGTCCGATGGAATGTACACACGGTCGGATGTTGGTCCAAACCAGCTAATTTGCATGTTGGTTGTCCAAAAGTCTGATCGTGTGTACGGGCCTTTACAAGTCACATGACACTGGGGGAGGGAAAATGGCTAATTGGGCCCAATTTAGACATTTTCACTTAGGGGTGTACTGACATTTGTTGCCAGCGGTTTAAACATTAATGGCTGTGTGTTGTTATTTTGAGGGGACAGCAAATTTACACTGTTATACAAGCTGTACACTCACTACTTTACATTGTAGACAAGTGTCATTTCTTCAGTGTTGTCACATGAAAAGAGAGAAGAAATGTGACTGAGGGGTGTACTTACTTTTGTGAGATACTATATATTATAATATGCATTTAAAACATCTGATTTGTAACAATGGCACGCTATTGGACCACATTTTTTTTTTTTTTTATGGATGACATTTTAAAAACATACAAAACCAAGACAAGCACCAGGTTATCTAATAGGATTTAGAATTTATTATTTTTTTTTATTTTTTTTAGTCTAATTCCATATATCCATATACACCAGGCTATTCTCATATAGGAGTCATTTCCCCCCCCCCCCCATTTATTAAATAATTACAGCATCTTTGTTCCCAGGGACAGGGAGGAAGGAGGAGGAGGAGATCGGCTTTTCTGAGACCACAACCTCTGCACAGACAGACAGACCTGACAATTCTACACGAGATTCCGGCCATCCACTGCGGTGAGTGATGCAAGCAAAAAAAAAAAAAGGTTGTGCGGGTGACATGACAAACACCGGGAACGTGGCCTTCTCCTCCTGCCACCGATACACAGTGATGAACAAGTAGGATAGAAAAATTCAGGACTGGGACAGGAAATGGAGACACCTGAACAGCATCTGGCCACCTCGTAGCCGTAGAAGCCTCTGACGCTGCAAAGCTCTCTCTCTCCCCTCCGGACGTCGAGGGTCTAAAACCTCATTATTTCTCCTCGACTTTCATTATATTTTTTCTTTTTACCGATTAGAATGCTCTGTAATTTTTTTTTTTTTTTTTTTAACCAATCTTTCACCTCTTTCAACCAGCTACACGAGCCTGCTCCATGTACCTGCAACTGCCTACGCAGCTACCAGGAGACCACAGGAAATTGGGGGGTCCTCCACATGACGGAGACCCCTCCTGCGGCCCATATGGACTTTCAGCATGTGAGCCGTGTGCTGTACCACTCGCAGGCTTCTCACTTCAGTGTGCCGCTGAGCCCAGGACCCCCTACATCATGGTGCACCCTAATGCAATCCACTTGGGCCTGCAAGCCAGCCAAGCACTTGATACTGAAATAAAGTATATGGATTTTGTGTTCTCTGCTCACACATCCTGTGATAAAAATAAAAAAAAAGGAGGACCTCTCATCTCTTGTTCACCGGCCTGGGTGGAAAGTATTCCAGGCTCGCTATTTTGTCGCCGCTGTGGGCTCGGACTCGAACTACTGAAATGCTATTGGGTAGTGGGGGCTCTTTGGAGGCTGGGGTGAGGATTTCTGTTGACATGCCAGAGTCTACGCTTTCAGTCCATGCGCCAGGTTTGCTCGACGTCGGCCAGGAAACGTCCGGGGGCGGCTTGGTCCTGCCTCTGCTCAGCGTTTCAGGCGAGTTCTGGAGAGCGCGGCAGTCTCTGTCTGAGAGAGGAAAAGAGCGCGGTTCCCACGGCTGGACAATCTGCAGGAGAAAAAAAAGAAAAACCATGATCTGAGAGTGCAGAAAATCAACTTCTGAATTCGTTCATCTACATAGTGTCTGGGGAGGAGGAGAAAGAAGGAACGAAAGAAAGGAAGGAAGAAGGAATGAAAGAAAGGGAGGGAGGGAGGGAGGAAGGAAGGAAGAAACGAAAGAAAGGGAGGAAGGAAGGAAGAAACGAAAGAAAGGGAGGAAGGAAGGAAGAAACGAAAGAAAGCGAGGGAGGAAGGAAGGAAGAAAAGGAAGAAACGAAAGAAAGCGAGGGAGGAAGGAAGGAAGGAACGAAAGGGAGGGAGGGAGGGAGGGAGGGAGGAAGGAAGGGAGGGAGGAGGAAGGAAGGAAGGAAGGAAGGAACGAAAGAAAGGACGAAAGAAAGGGAGGGAGGAAGGAAGAAGGAACGAAAGAAAGGGAGGGAGGAAGGAAGAAGGAACGAAAGAAAGGGAGGGAGGAAGGAAGGAAGAAGGAACGAAAGAAGGAGGGAGGAAGGAAGGAAGAAAGGAACGAAAGGAGGGAGGAAGGAAGAAAGGAACGAAAGAAAGGGAGGGAGGAAGGAAGAAGGAACGAAAGAAAGGGAGGGAGGAAGGAAGAAGGAACGAAAGGAAGGAGGGAGAAGGAACAAAAGAAAGGGAGGAAGGAAGAAGGAACGAAAGAAAGGAAAAAGGAACGAAAGAAAGGAAAAAAGGAACGAAAGAAAGGAAAAAAGGAACGAAAGAAAGGAAAAAAGGAACGAAAGAAAGGAAAAAGGAAGGAACAAAAGAAGAAGGAGAAGGAAAAAGAAAAGAAAGAAAGTTTGAACTGAACAGAAAAGGCTCCTCCATAAATGATTTAACAGATTGCACATATGGCAGCTTTTCTTGTCCTACAAAGAAGGGGTCTGGATTACAAAATAAAGTCAATGCTACCTCAACAATTAAAGTATTGCTAAAACGTAAAACTATTTTTTTAAAGCAGAACAATTTTTTTAAATCTTCTCCCCTTGTTGTTGTTTTAACTTTGGATAGTAATTATTTTTTTTCTGCCAGTAAATACCTTATACAGCCCACTTCCTGTTTGTCTGGTCATTAGCCTAGGCTTATGACATCATGCACAGCTCTCTCAGAGTCTGTCAGGAAGGGGGGGGGGGGGGGGGGAGTCATAAGAGGGCCAATGAGAGCTGCAGAGCTGAAGGTGTGTGTGTGTGTGTGTGTGTGTGTGTGTGTGTGTGTGTGTGTGTAAATCCAGGAAGTGAACAGGCAGCAGCTTCAGCTGCCCACAGTTAAAATGATTGCTGCCAGACTCAGTGTGAGCAGACTGCAGTTCCTCTTTAAGTTTTGGATGGAGTGGAGAGCGATTAGAACGACTGACAGTTCTTATTGCTGTCTGTACCCCCGTTAGGGATATTCAGCCTCTATTTGTCCTGTTTACCATCACAACTGAAAGAGAAAGTAAAATAAAAATACCAAAATGTTGGGTTGTCCCCAGAAAAGTAACAGGAAAGATCTTCCAATGGAAACACTAGTTTTGGTGACCTGGGGGGTCCCCAAGAGATTCCCTTACCAACCGCCCATAGTACATATTGTGGGCGGGATGTACAGGCAAAGCGACGTACCCGTATGTCATTTTGCCTGTACAGACACAAGGTGGCACTGCGCCCCCCACCGTGACACCGCTGTGTCCACTGGAAACGGTGAAATGCAGATACCTATACTCTTGCACTGGTGATCATGTGATCGCTATCAAAATGATTTCATTGCTAGTGAGCTGTGATTGGCCCACAGCTATCACATGGTACCCGGGCCAAAAACAGCACCCTGTACCATGAGATTAGCTGTAGCCAATCACAGATCACTAGTATTCACAGCTGTCATGAACTCAACCCATTCACGACAGATGAAAGCATTGCTGTTACATTGCTCTTAAAGCGGTTGTATACCAGTTTTTGGTGTTTTTTTTTTTTTTTTTTTTAAACTACCTGCAAGACAAAGTCATAATGAGCTAGTATGACTAGCATACTAGCTCATTATGCATCACTTACCTTAGATCGAGGCCCCCCCGACGCCGTCCTAGTCTCCCCCTCCAGCCGCAGCGAGAGAGATGGGCCATTGGCGCATGCGCGCGGGACACTTCAACTGCGGCGAGCCGTAGTGGTGAATGTGGATTAACCCTGTAAATGCACCGTTGTCTACGGCACGCATGCGCCGTAGACAACGCTGTAAAAGGTTCTTTGCAAATATTTCCTAAACCATGCAGGTTTAGGAGATATTTCTTGTACCTACAGGTAAGCCTTAATCTAGGCTTACCTGTAGGTGCAAATTGTAATTGAGGGTATACAACCCCTTTAATTGTACCAGTAACCAAAGTGTTAAAAAAAAATATATAAATAAATCCCCCATTTACTACACAAGTCACTCTGACTTTAGAAAAGGTTCCTGCACTACTTTGGTCAGACTTGGGTGCAATTTCAGCCCTTGTAGAGGCTCCTAAATAGCATCCAAGTCAGAAAGTAGATCAAGTAGGAAAGAAGTCGAAGGGAAAAGTCGCAGGGAAAGTTATACGACTTTACCATCGCAGTGCAAGGCCTCATTCACACCATACATGCAAAAAAAAACTGATGAACTTGCATAAGCTTGTTCACACCTTGTGCAGAGACGTGCGTATTTATTTCCTATGTCTTTGCAAGGACAAAATGTTTTTTTGGTGTGTCCTGTTGCACATGTGGTGCCAGTGTTATGTGTGATATTTTCCATGCAGAGATATGAAAATTTCTCTGCAAAGGAAAAACAAACAAAAATAGTTCTCTATGTGCCCCGTTCACATTGCTGACACCACGGCAGTTTGGTTCCATGCAGAAAACTGCACACACTTTGCAGATTCCTGCACAGAAAAAAAATAATAAAATCTGCAGGTGATACCGGCGCTGTTGTATGAACAGGGCACAGAGAGAACAAGTGTTTTCTTTGTGCCCTTGCAGAACGCTCTGCACATGGTGTGAACGAGGCCTAATGGGAAGGAAATGATTACACAGACAGACACACCTCCAAGCCCGCCCCTAGCTATTCAGAGAATGTTAGTCATGGAGTATCTAGGGATGTCAGACATTCCTATACCAGGAGGCTTCCATGTCCCAAGAAAACGGCTGTGGGATGAAATCAGCAGAAGCCGATTCAGCAGTTACACGACTAATGCAGCCACAGCCCATGGCAGGGGAGGCGAGCGCATGAATGCCAATTAGGCGTCTATAGGGGGGCAGCGCTGGAAGAACCGAACGGTAGGAAACATGGGATGCCAGTGAGCACACAGGGGACTGATTTACTAAAACCAGAGAGTGCAAAATCTGGTGCAGCTCTGCATAGAAGCCAATCAGCTTCTAACTTCAGCTTTTTCAATTAAAGGGGTTGTAAAGGTTCCTGTTTTTACCCCTTAATGCATCCTATGTATTAAAGGTGAAAAAACACCTGGCAGTGACCGGCCCCCCCTGTTTTATTTAACTGAACCCTCGAACTTGACCCACAGGGATGCGCGGTCTCTCTGCCCAGGGTTCTCAGCGATTGGATAGATTGATAGCAGCGCAGCCATTGGCTCCCGCTGCTGTCAATCAAATCCAATGACGCGAGCGCCAGGGCCAAGTCCTGCATTCAGCCTCTAGGGATGCCGAATGCTGGACTCGGGAGCGTGCCCGCAAGGTAACCCCCGGGGAGAGCGCTTCTCTGGAGGGGGTCATCAGATGTAGGGAGGAGCTGCGAGAGCCGCCGGGGGGAACCCCTGAAGAGGAGGTTCGGGGCCACTCTGTGCAAAAACAAGCTGCACAGTGGAGGGAAGTATGATATGTTTGTAATTTTTTACCTTTACAATCACTTTAAGCTTTGCCAAATACCTGGAAGATGATATTTTCTAGGCAGAGCTTCACCAGATGTTGCAGTTTTAGTAAAATAACCCCTCTGATGTAGAACATACATCTGTATAGCTGTAGAGCAGGGGTCTCAAACTGGTGGCCCTCCAGCTGTTGCGGAACTACAAGTCCCATCATGCCTCTGCCTTTGGGAGTCATGCTTGTAACTGTCAGCCTTGCAATGCCGCATGGGACTTGTAGTTTTGCAACAGCTGGAGGGCCGCCAGTTTGAGACCCCTGCTGTAGAGACTACAAGGGACCTCTTTTTGAGAAGCTAGACAGAAACCCCAATTTAGTTTCCAAGTAGGGATCAGTATCTAGGTGGAGGTGGTACGCCAAACCTACAAATCTGTTAAAACACACAATTCTGCATTTTGACCGCTAAAGGCCTCGTTTCATGTGCGTACTATAGGTCAGTGGTTCTCAACCCTGTCCTCAAGTACTCCCAACAGGCCATGTTTGCAGGTTTTCCTTTATCTTGCACAGGTGCTTTAAATCAGAGTCAATGACTTGGTATTTTGGACAGCTATTTTAGCCAAGAGAAATTCCCAAAACACGGCCTGTTGGGTGTACTTGAGGACAGGGTTGAGAACCGCTGCTATAAGCTACGTGAGGATGTTTGACCGCAAAGGGATATACAGGTTTTTTTTTGCACACCCCAGTGCAGGCAGTCCCATTCATTTCAATTAGGAAACAGGGGCTGCACGGTAGCGGCAGACTATCTGCGTTTGGGGTTGTGCACCCGCACCCCACGCAGCTCTCACATTGGGAGCGGTGGCTTTGTTCTCACAGCTACTGTTTTCCCCAATTGAAATGAATGGCACTGCCTGCACGGGTCACAAAAAAATACCTGTGCAGGTAGAAAGGCCCATCACACAGACGTAGATCTATAGAACGCACATGTGAATGAAGTCCAAGTGCTGCCGGAACGGTGAAAACCTGCAGGAGCCAACATACCTGTTCCTCCTCATCTGGGATCTCAGGCGTGGAAGATCTGGTATCTTCGCTCCAGGAGAGCACTCGGGTCCGGCATTGGATAGTGCTGTAAGGCTCTGGGTTGTCGGCTGCAGCAGATGACAGGGAAAATGGGACGTCGTTAAGGCTTTGGAATCGGATGTCTGGGGAGGGAATCTGCTGAGATGATCCCTGGCTGTTCGGAGGCTGTGGTGTCCAACGACCGTCTGATCTGTTGGATGATCTGTAATAAAAAAAAAATAAAAAATATAGGAACATTGGCCCTTAGTTTATCCCAAATTTAAATCCATGCCCAGTTTCTGCTCCTCTGGGGTAGAACATTGCCATAAAGTAGTCTCGATCTCTGAACTCTTATAACACGGGATTAGCACATACCTGCTCCCTCGTCGTTGGGGCGCAGTAGTAGAAGCCCATGAATCCCACCGGGAACGTTCCAGCTCCTCAAATTGGCTGTGTCGGTCTTGATACACATCAGATGACAAATCTTCCAGCTAAAAACAAATAAAAAAAATAGAGCCAATATGAACACACAAACCTTAAAAAGCGGGAGGTCCGCCTACCCCTGCATAAATTAAAAAGGCAGCAGCTACACATACTGTCCATATACTGCAGCTGCTGACTTTAAATAATAGGACACTTACCTGTCCTGGAGTCCAGCGATGTCGGCACCGCAGCTGATGTTTCCATCAGCTGTCGGGTGCAGTTGCCGACATTGCCGGTAAGGGAAGCATTACGGCTTCACGCCGGGAACCCTACTGCGCATGCGGGGGGGGGGGTGGCAGGGGAAAGAGAAGTCGAGCTGCTGACATAATTCACCATGGCCCGGTCTCCCAAAAGTGGGGACAGGATACCCGTCAAATACAGGTATCCCCCCCCCCCCCCGAAAGGTGCCAAATTTGGGAGGGGGAGGAGACAAATTAGTGGAAGTTCCACTTTCGGGTGGAACTCCGCTTTAACTGACATATCAGGCCGAGTGTGGTCAGCAATATGCGCTTATTGGGATTTTTTTTTTTTTTTTAAACCAAAAACATAGCAGAATACATATTGGCTTAAATTGATGAAGACATTTTTTTATTGGAGGTTTTATAGCAGAAAGTAAAAAAAAACATTGTCTGTCCACCCCCCCCTAAAATTGTCGCTTTTTTGTTTATAGCACAAATAAATCAAATACGACCAAAAGAAAGCTCCATTTGTGGGAAAAAATAAAATAAAAAAACATACATTTTATTTGGGTACAGCGTCGCAGGACCGCGCAATTATCACTTAAATTGACGCAGTACTGTATCGCAAAAAATGGCCTGGTCATGAAGGGGTAAAACCTTCCGGGGCTTTATGCATTTAAAAAAAAAAAAAAAAAGCTTTTTCCCTGCAATTTAAGAGCATAAAGTGCTAGTATGCATTGCATAGTATGCGACATGCATCGTATAGTAGCACATTATGAAAGACTTACCTGAAAACAAGCGTTGTCCTGTGACCGCTGACACAGCTTCCATTTTCCCCTGGACTTCCTTCCGGGTCCGTGGGCTGCCGCTGTTTGACTGGCCAAGCCGCAATGTCGTGGGGAGTTGTGGGGAGTCACGGCCAGGGCACGGCTCTCAAGGGGATGATATGCCATCCTCCGAGAGTGCAGTGCGCTGGTGACATCACCTTCACTGCTAAATATTTCCTAAACCGTGTTCGTTTAGGAGATATTTACTGTACCTACAGATAAGCCCTATTATAGGCATAAAACAAGATAAAGGACTTTACTACCACATTAAAGATAGAAAAGGGTTTTAGTTTTTGTATCATTTCAAAGCTGCCATTAACACCAAGTGTAACTTGTTGTACAATTTGCCAGTTCCAAGTCACATGACAAGACGCACACAATTGTCGGCAATGAAACTGTTCAAATTAGTGTGATTCCAAATTTGTGGTGCCACATTGATTTAAAAGTTTCCTGCACCATTTTTTGCTATTTTAGGTGCGACCTGCATAGACATCTGTGCATGAAGTTGCATAAATGTCAGGCAACTCTCACCTGAAATCGTGCTACTTCAAGTGATTTTAAAGTCGTATTCTATGTGAATGGGGGCGAAGAGAGAGTTGCGTGCCCATAAAGTTCATGGACTGTGGTCCAAGCAGACTTTTCTTTTTTCTCCTTACAATTAGGACGTGGTACTTGTTCTATGGGTATAACCAACGAGTATCCACAGAACCACCCACCCACCCAGAGGTCTCATTGTATTTCTCTATTGTGATTTGCTCTCTAGGAAGGACATTGTAATTGGTTAATGGCATTTTCTGTGATGTGGAGTAAGACTCTGAGTGTGTCAGTTGGTAAGCAGGACTTGCACTGCAAACTACTACCGTTTGGAGAATGGAAAACGTTTGGTGCCAATAGGAGGGCAGGATGGGCAGCTCACCTGTGGATCCACATCCAGCAGATCTTTCTCCGAAGAATCCAGCACTCGCCAACTGGAAAAAAAAAATAAAAATGAATTCTAAAAAATGTTCCAGCTCTATCACCAAACATTTTTTATTTTTATTTTTTCCAAGAAAAAGTTTATTGAAAATTGTGATAACAACAAACAGTTTAACACAGTCAATGCATACATTGTAGCGTATGTTACAGGTAAACAATAAGCGATTTAAGCAGTGCAGGTAAAGCAAAACAGTTAAGTTTCCTAAGCAATATATCTAAGGCAGGATTGTAGCTCGTGTGAGCAAGCCTTGCAGCCAAGGACTATTGAACTAATGCCAATGGAAGGGTAGGGGCCTCATTGGTGAGTAGTACATATAAACCGCAGTAAAACACTATCAAAATACTAAGTGTTAGGCAAACAGAAGAACTCACAAAGGAATAAACGAGGGTGAACACTATACCCTTTCCTTCCTATAGAAGTGAGGGTGTAACAGTTTCGGGAATGCGGTCTCGGACCACAAGCATTCTCCGATGTAAGACAGTAGAAAGGCATGGGTAAACCTGGAGTGAGGCAAGTCAAGGTATTGCGGAAAGCAGCGGGGGTGGAAGGCGGGATGGAAAGGGTGTGGACCTACTTTATAGGGAAGTAGTCTTGGGCAGCCAGCACCCAGGGTCGAGAGGAGTCATATACCGGGAAAGGTAGAAGGGCTGATGTGAACCTATCGGGGCAGATGTGAAACATTAGTCCCGACTCAGGGATTCCGGGGGTCTGGGAGGACAAGGAGATAGGAACCGTCTGTAATCATCTGTGGTGGTAAAGTGGTGCCAACAGGACCATATGGTACTGAATTTGGAGGGAGAGTCCTTAGATTGGTGAATCAAATTCTCCATCTCTTCAATTTTCGAAATGCGTCTAAACCAATCCGCAATTGTCGGTGGATTAGGCGATTTCCAAGGCACAGGTATGCACATTTTCGCTGCATTCAGTAAATGTAATACAAGGGAACAGTGATAATGTCTGAAAGGAATAGAGGAGTGATGTAGGAGCATTTGTGCAGGTGTAAAGGCTATTTGATACGTGGTAATCTGTGAGGTGAGACGGTGTACTTCCTGCCAGAATGGTTGTAGTAGAGGGCAGGACCACCATATATGCAGTAGAGAGCCATCCCTGTATAGTTGGGGTCATTACAGGACCCCATCCAGACTTCACCAAACATTTTTTATAATGAGTCTCTGAACATAAATCTCAGACAGAGGAGAGACGGCTCACTGAAGGTTCTCATTTATCAGGGTCATGTCATAGTTAGGGGTCACATTAAAAGGATTCTAAAGTCAAACTTTTTTTATTGTTTAAAAATCAAACATGTTCTACTTATCTGCGCCATGTCTTGGCACAGTGCACCCCAGATTCTACTCTTCTCAGGCCCCCCGCTGAGTGCCCACATAGCAAGCCCTTTGTGCATGGTCGCTCCCGAACCAGCTGTGTGTCCATAACACACAGAGCAGAGCTTGAACCCGCCCCCCGTCACGGGGGGGAGGAGGAGGAGGGAGGAGGAGGGAGGAGGGAGGAGGGAGGAGGGAGGAGAGAGAGAGAGAGAGAGAGAGAGAGAGAGAGAGTGAGAGAGAGAGAGAGAGAGGAGAGAGAGAGAGAGAGAGAGAGAGAGAGAGAAGAGAGAGAGAGAGAGAGAGAGAGAGAGAGAGAGCTCAGGTAAGTAGTTCGGGGGGGGGGGGGGGGGGGGGTTGGGGCTGCTTGCATGCATTTTTTTTTACCTTAAAAGCAGAACTAAAGTCTCTATATTAATTTGTCTAATGGTCCTGTGCCTGAGCGCCGGTCTTTAAGCCTCTTCATTGGCCGGCCGGCAAAGAAGTCACTCCTGCAGGAGGCAGTCATCCCGGCATTCAGGAGACCGGCCCGGCATGCACAGCTCAGTTCACAGTGCCGGAGGAGACAGCGAGCAGATGGGAGGAATTTTATTGCAGCACACATTGTGCATGTCTATTTTGCAATAAAAGCCAGGACTTTAGTTGCACTTTAATGCATGGAATACATTACAAGGTAAAAACAAAAAAAAGCTTTTGCCTTTAGAACCACTTTTAGTTCACACTAGTATGCTGTGCGAGATCACATGCGATGTCTGTGCAATGCGAATTCAGTCATACAAAGTGGTGCAGGAGCCTTTGTTTGGTCCGCGCCAGAATCGGATCGCACATGAACTGACAGTTTTCCCTGCAATATGCAAAACTGATCTGGGGGGGGGGGGGGGGGGGGGGTGTGTCATTAACTTTGTATTGACACACGCAGCGGTTCGCATAATTCAGTGTGAACTGCCTTGCGAGTCAGGTGCGATGCGGGAACCCGCAGTGTTCCCGCATCACACCCATGTGAACAGAGCCTTTATTAATATTATTATACAGGATTCATATAGCGCCACTAACAGTTAACGTGGCGCTTTAAGCCGGACTTGTTCTGTAATTTAGACTTCCTTCACACAAAGGATGGGATTATGTAACCAGAACAGGTTGGTTGCACAACTCGCATCCATCCTGTTCTTGGATAAATATCCGCCTCTCCACGGTAATTGGATTAGTGCGTTCACCTTTTCAGATAAAGGAAAAGAAAATGTATACGGGTACACCCCCCCCCCCCCCCGTACTTCCCTCTGGGGATGCGGAGCTGTCAGCGCGCCCCCCCCAGCAGCTGGTCCAGAGATCTGAAACCTCTGCTCTCCTCCCTGGAGCGCTTCTACTGTGATGATCAGAGCAATTCACTGTGCAGACACTGACCGATCAGAATCGCTTTGGTCTGTCCTGAAAGCCCTGCACAGAGGTACAGCTAAGCAACTGCCGGGACCGGGGGGGGGGGGGGGGTCGGAAGGCTGTATGGTGTTCGCTCACCTTTTCTGTAGAGGTGAACAATTTAGGAGGAGGTGTGTGCTACCTGTGAGGATATACATACTGAGGTTGCCCTGACACCCAGAACTGAGTTGGGCAAGTTGCAAAAGATGAACCCCTACTAGAGCTCAGATAACCTTCCTAACCCATTGTAGGGAAGAGGATATGAGAGAGAGCTCAGCTTGGCTCAGGCACGGTGTGCAGCTGTACTATTGCAGGGAAGAGGATAAGAGAGCACCTTGGCTCAGGCACACAGTGTGCAGCTGTACTATTGCAGGGAAGAGGATAAGAGAGCACCTTGGCTCAGGCACACAGTGTGCAGCTGTACTATTGCAGGGAAGAGGATGAGAGCGCTCACCTTGGCTCAGGCACACAGTGTGCAGCTGTACTATTGCAGGTAAGAGGATGAGAGAGCTCACCTTGGCTCAGGCACACAGTGTGCAGCTGTACTATTGCAGGGAAGAGGATGAGAGAGCTCACCTTGGTTCAGGCACACAGTATGCAGCTGTACTATTGCAGGGAAGAGGATGAGAGCGCTCACCTTGGCTCAGGCACACAGTGTGCAGCTGTACTATTGCAGGTAAGAGGATGAGAGCGCTCACCTTGGCTCAGGCACACAGTGTGCAGCTGTACTATTGCAGGTAAGAGGATGAGAGAGCTCACCTTGGCTCAGGCACACAGTGTGCAGCTGTACTATTGCAGGGAAGAGGATGAGAGAGCTCACCTTGGTTCAGGCACACAGTATGCAGCTGTACTATTGCAGGGAAGAGGATGAGAGCGCTCACCTTGGCTCAGGCACACAGTGTGCAGCTGTACTATTGCAGGTAAGAGGATGAGAGAGCTCACCTTGGCTCAGGCACACAGTGTGCAGCTGTACTATTGCAGGTAAGAGGATGAGAGAGCTCACCTTGGCTCAGGCACACAGTGTGCAGCTGTACTATTGCAGGGAAGAGGATGAGAGAGCTCAGCTTGGCTCAGGTACACAGTATGCAGCTGTACTATTGCAGGGAAGAGGTTTGAGAGAGAGCTCAGCTTAGCTCAGGCACACAGTGTGCAGCTGTACTATTGCAGTGAAGAGGATGAGAGAGCTCAGCTTGGCTCAGGTACACAGTATGCGGCTGTACCATTGCAGGGAAGAGGATGAGAGAGAGCTCAGCTTGGCTCAGGTACACAGTGTGCGGCTGTACCATTGCAGGGAAGAGGATGAGAGAGAGCTCAGCTTGGCTCAGGTACACAGTATGCGGCTGTACCATTGCAGGGAAGAGGATGAGAGCGCTCAGCTTGGCTCAGGCACACAGTGTGCGGCTGTACTATTGCAGGGAAGAGGATAAGAGAGAGCACCTTGGCTCAGGCACACAGTGTGCAGCTGTACTATTGCAGGGAAGAGGATGAGAGCGCTCACCTTGGCTCAGGCACACAGTGTGCAGCTGTACTATTGCAGGTAAGAGGATGAGAGAGCTCAGCTTAGCTCAGGCACACAGTGTGCAGCTGTACTATTGCAGGGAAGAGGATGAGAGAGCTCACCTTGGTTCAGGCACACAGTGTGCGGCTGTACTATTGCAGGGAAGAGGTTTGAGAGAGAGCTCAGCTTAGCTCAGGCACACAGTGTGCGGCTGTACTATTGCAGGGAAGAGGATGAGAGAGCTCAGCTTGGCTCAGGTACACAGTATGCGGCTGTACCATTGCAGGGAAGAGGATGAGAGAGAGCTCAGCTTGGCTCAGGTACACAGTGTGTGGCTGTACTATTGCAGGGAAGAGGATGAGAGAGAGCTCAGCTTGGCTCAGGTACACAGTGTGCGGCTGTACTATTGCAGGGAAGAGGATGAGAGAGAGCTCAGCTTGGCTCAGGTACACAGTATGTGGCTGTACCATTGCAGGGAAGAGGATGAGAGAGAGCTCAGCTTGGCTCAGGTACACATTGTGCGGCTGTACTATTGCAGGGAAGAGGATGAGAGAGAGAGCTCAGCTTGGCTCAGGTACACAGTATGCAGGGAAGAGGATGAGAGAGAGAGGATGAGAGAGAGAGCTCAGCTTGGCTCAGGTACACATTGTGCGGCTGTACTATTGCAGGGAAGAGGATGAGAGAGTGAGCTCAGCTTGGCTCAGGTACACAGTGTGCGGCTGTACTATTGCAGGGAAGAGGATGAGAGAGCTCAGCTTGGCTCAGGTACACAGTGTGCGGCTGTACTATTGCAGGGAAGAGGATGAGAGAGCTCAGCTTGGCTCAGGTACACAGTGTGCGGCTGTACTATTGCAGGGAAGAGGATATGACAGTGAGCTCAGCTTGGCTCAGGCACACAGTGTGCGGCTGTACCTCGGTGTCAGAATCTCTTTGTACTGAAGTTTCTCCACACGGGAAGCTGCCACCAGAGACATTGGAATGACGATGTTGTCGATGTCATAGGAGTTCTCAAACCTTTTCCGTTTAAGAGCCTGAAATATAAAAGCAATGATAAAAAAAAAAAAAAAAACGTTTACAGCACCATCTTCATCATACTAAAGTCTCGTTCACACGGGCATACTATAGCCCCGCCTTTTTCAACCAGGGTGACGTGGCATCCTGGGGTGCCTTAACAAAATGCCTAAAAATTGACCCAAATTGTCCAAAAACCCAAGTGGGTGGATCAGGTCTGCCTTTTTTTTTTTTTTTTTTTTTTTAACAAAGCCACAGATTATTTTTTTTGTGCAGCACTAGAACTTTGGGCACTGTGTGGGCCAGATGCCAGCGTCTAAGAACCAATGACATAGGTGGATAAGGTGGACGTCAGGGGCCTGAGGACACCCTAGTTTTCCCCGCCTCTGCTCCTCTTTCAGCACTGAGGTCAAGTTAGCCAAGCGAGGGAGAGAAACACTTGGGCTCCGTTCACATCTTGGCGTTTACGAATCAAAAGGTGGAATCGCCACAATCGAAAGAGCGGCAAATCACGGGACGTCCGTGCGTTCCCTGTCACTTTCAACAGCACCCCAAACGCGGCACGATTTTGATGAGATTCTCTCCTCCTGGGCGACAGGCATCCTGTGATTCTGGTTGCGCAATTTTACCACGATTGTCGCCCGAGGCGCCAAGATGTGAACGGAGCTTTAGGCTCCATTCACACAAATTTTTTTTCATGCTTTTTTGCAGAGATGCAGGGCAATTTTTTTTTTTAATCATGGCTTCCCATGGAATATGTTCACATCAATCCATTTTTTGCCTCTGCGTTTTTGGAAAGGGCCAGGTACTGTAAAAATGCAAAAAGGTGCTTTTTTTTGGTTCAATAGATTTCAATGGAGAAGCTGCAAAAAAGCATGCAGTGCGTTTACCAAAATTTTGCCGCAATTTGCGTTAAATCTGCCCAACAGCAAATATTTTAAAAAATTGCATTTTATGTGAAAAACGCAAAATGCAGTAAAAAATGCAAAAAGCACAGCAAAAACTGTCAAAAGTAACATGCATAGATGTGAATCAAGCCTTAGGCCCCTTTCATATGGACGGACCGTTCAGATCCGCCTGTCAGTTTTGACGGCGGATCTGAACGGGCGCTCCATGTTAGCCTATGGAGCGTCGGATGTCAGCGGAGACATGTCCGCTGACATCCGACCCGGTCCGATCCGCCAAAAGCAGACGTATGGCTCTACGTCCAGATCCGTAGCTGGCGGATCGGATCGGATGAGATCTGATGAAAACGGACACACTGTCCGTTTTAATCCGATCTCTCCATAGAGACCAGCGGCGCTCGCAAGCCCCTCCCCGCTCAGTGAGAGAGGCTTGTCATCCGCTGGCTCAGCGGATGACAACGGAGAGATCTCCCGCTGAGCCGATGGACAGAGGCGGACTCCGTGCAAGCGGAGTCCGCCTCGTGTGAAAGGGGCCTTAGGCCTGATTCACAACTAAGCAGGTTGCATTTTGTGTTTTTCAATACACATTTTTGATCCATTGAAGTCTATTGAAAACCAAAACCAGAAAATGCACAGATGTGAACGTGACCCATAGGAAGCCATGTTACATGGACTGTAGTGCGTGTCTGCAAAACTGAAAAGTAAAAAATGCCTAGGTGTGAACCAGGCCTATACTAGTCAGTACCAGCGTGCAAAAGGTGTATTTGCTTTGTAAGAATAAATCATTGCAATTTTTTTTTTTAGGTCACACGATTTTTCGCGCAGCATTTTTTTTTTTTTAAACATTTTACGTGAAAAAATACACTTTAATGAATAAAAAAAAAAAAAAAAAAAAGCCAAAATATATACCCCTCTTCCAATTTTTTGTAGATTATAAAAAAAGAGGTTACGTTGAGTTAATAGATACCCAACATGTCATGCATAAAATAGGGTGCGCTCGTGGAATGACGCCAAACTACGGTACTTAAAAATCTCCATAGGTGGCGCAAACTATAATTATTGCACTCGCTCACACGTACGCAGCGATACCTCATGTGTGGTACCAACATAATTTACATATGTGGGCGTGACCTACTTATATGTTCACCACTGCATGTGAGCATGTGGGGACGGGCGTTTTTAAAATGTTTTTTTTTATCTTAATTTTTTTATTATATTTAATTTAGTTTTTACACGGTCCCTTTCAAAAACATTTTTTTCTGATCTCTTTCATTGCTAAATTCGCAAGGAATGCAAACATCCCCTGTGATAATACAGCATGACCGTTAAAAGCAAAAGATAAAAAAAATAAAGAATTAAAAACACTTTTTTCATCTTTTAAGAAAAAGGCCTGGAACCGGAAGTGATGTCATGATGGCATCATGACATCACTTACGATTCCAGGCCTTTTTCTTAAAAAATAAAAGATGAAAAAAGTGTTTTTAATTCTTTATTTTTTTTATCTTTTGCTTTTAGTCCTCCTAGGCCAGTGATGGCAAACCTTGGCACCCCAGATGTTTTGGAACTACAATTCCCATGATGCTCAACTACACTGCAGAGTGCCTGAGTATCATGGGAATTGTAGTTCCAAAACATCTGGGGTGCCGAGGTTCACCAATTCCCATGATGCTCATGCACTCTGCAGTGTAGTTGAGCATCATGGGAATTGTAGTTCCAAAACATCTGGGGTGCCAAGGTTCGCCATCACTGTCCTAGGGTAGAGAGATAAGCGGAGGCCATCTTTCCTTTTCACATCTCTATGCCCAGCCACCAACTCGTGCCAGATTGGTTCCCAGAGCTATCAGCCAGGTAAGCCCAGGAACCACGAAACGCATGGAAGGGGGGAGGGGGCGGGTGACGGACAACGATCCCTGCCACAGCTTCTAAGGTTGACCCAGCGGTCCTTTATGAGAAAGGTAGAGAAGCCACCGCTCCAGGATAAGCCACACAACTGAGGCTTGCAGCTTCTCCTAAGATCGAGAAACCCAGGTGCAGGCACGGCACATACTAATGACGATGGCTTGAAAGACTCGGGACGGCCGCACTCCAAAATAAATTCAAATGCCTTTTATTTGTGAAACAAAAATCACACAAATGTGGGTCACAGCAAAGCAAAAATCGCTAACACGTTTCACACTACCAGGAGTTCTTACTCATAACGGAATTTATTTTGGAGTGCGGCCGTCCAGAGTCTTTCAACCCATCGTCACCTTTATGAGAAAGAGCGGTGCCCGAGGGTAAAAATACCAGGGTTATGGCATCCATATCTCTGGTATTTAACATCAAAGTATTGCTGCATCTTCCCAGTTAGGCGGTGGGCAAGTAGTTAAAAAGAGTCATTGAAAAGCCAACTCCTCCCACACATTTCTCCAAAGATAAACAAACACTCAGTGTCTGTAGGCAGAACCCTCTTTAGAATGATTTTATTAACATTCTCTGTGGTTTTCCTATGAAAAGTCATGATGCGATTCCACGTTCCTGCAGTATTTACTCACCGCTGATGCGCTGTTCTGCTGACTGACAGAAGGGGGCGTATCGGTAAGGGAGGGAAGCTGGTGAGCTGCTGGGTTTGGTCTTGGTGTAACTGCAGAGGACATATGAATGCTGGGACCTGACATTCCTTTGTATTGCCTGTCGTCCCGGAACATCGACCCTGCAAGAACAAAAGCGAGAAATCATCTACCAGGAAGGTTTCGGTGCGCTCAGTTTTACAGCCAATAATCCTCCAAATACGGGTCACTGGGAAAGACTAAAAATCAGACATCCATTAGCACCAGCAGAACCAGTCTGGGTCCTGGCAAGCCCAGAGAACAAGTAAGGACTTCCTGATGTAGAAGGCATGCCCAGCACCACTGGATATTTTTGGGAATATCTTGTGTGGCTTGACAGCTTCCAAGACCGAGACTAGACCCCCATCACTCGCCATACAGTCCAATCACATGACAGTCCGCCCATTTTTTGCACGCAAATCATACAAATCTGTGAGCCCAGAGCAGGAAACCTACAACTTGGGAAACGTGGAGAGTTCCTGTTCTGCTTTAATAGCCGATTCATTAGCTGCAGTGTCGGTCAACTACAAATCCCAGCCACAGCCACACAGCCCCAGCCCCACAGCCGCCGGCCCCACAGCCCCACAGCCGCCGGCCCCACAGCCCCACAGCCCCACAGCCGCCGGCCCCACAGCCGCCGGCCACACAGCCGCCGGCCCCGCCGCCACAGTCACACAGCCCCCGCCACAGCCGCCGGCCCCACAGCCGCCGGCCACACAGCCGCCGGCCCCGCCGCCACAGTCACACAGCCCCCGCCACAGCCGCCGCCACAGTCACACAGCCCCCGCCACAGTCACACAGCCCCCGCCACAGTCACACAGCCCCCGCCACAGTCACACAGCCCCCGCCACAGTCACACAGCCCCCGCCACAGTCACACAGCCCCCGCCACAGTCACACAGCCCCCGCCACAGTCACACAGCCCCCGCCACAGTCTACTGTCTGCTATATTTACAGCAGGGGCGGACTGACCATTCGACCACTCGGGCACTGCCCGAGAGCCCCGGGCCACTAGGGGGCCCCATCAGGGTTGCCAGCCTAAGTAAAACCAGGGACAGTATGTAAAAATCATTTTTTTTACATCCGTTTCTGAAATGACCCTTACTGTCATCCTTTTGGTCAAAAAATCCTGAGATTATAGCTGCCCCACCTCTCCAGTACCTTCTCAGCCAATAGAAACATGTCTGTGTATACTGTGTGTACTGTGTGTACATGTATGTGTATACTGTGTGTACATGTATGTGTATGTGTATACTGTATACTGTGTGGTCCCATAATCTGATTACCCGGGGGGCCCCATAATCTCCTATTGCCCGGGGGCCCCATGAGTGGTCAGTCCGCCCCCGATTTACAGCGAACCTGTCCTTAACCCATGCAGGACAAATAGGGTTGCTTAGTGTTGGGTTCTGCAGCAGCACACAAACACCTTGTATTCCCCCCAGCAAGAAAATACTCCCAGATATAAGAGTGCGCCATTCTCACTTTATGTGCCAGCACTGGTGCTTGGAAACTGGACCAGTGCTGTGACATTGTGGGAGGGGGAAGTAGTAATGTGAAAAAACAGTGTAAACTATGGCTCAAGATCCAACTTGGCCTTCTACAGGACTGTTTTTTTCTCCATCTCACAAAAAACAAAAAAACCTGGAAACACTGCAGACAGCCCATCACAATAATAAAAAGGATAATTGGGCTTCAACCAGTTGTGCGCCCTTATGGAAGTGCACAGGACCGGTGTAGCACTCCCTGCCCCACTCCACACAGTTGCATACAAATCCCAGCTGTCAAAATGACAGTCGGAGATTGCTGTGCAAAATAGAGTAGCTGCTGCTGTGGAAAAAGCTGACAGTCAGACCTCATTTATAAACTTTCAGCCGTGACAGATACAGAGTAACATTGTTTGTAAACATTGTTCATACAGAAGATAGAGATACAAAGTCACATGATTTATAAACAAAGCCAATTTGTATCTCCATCTCCCATCTGATCAATGTTTATAAACACTGACTGATCACACTTATGGCCGGTCAGTTTACGTGATCCTTCTCTCTCCTCAGTGTCTTCTGCATCTCCCCCTCCTTGTCTTTTCTGAAGTCTGTATGTGAACTGTGAAGTCGATGTCCTCCCCAACCCTCCTGCCTTGATTATTTTGCCGCAGCTGCTCTTCCCCTTTGGTAAAGTGGTTGTAAAGTAACATCCATTATATACTTCTCTCTCCCCAAAAATGGACTTCCTCCCGGAATGTGAGTGCTGCGCTGTAGCTGTCTTTTGGCTACAGCGCAGTGAGGAAGTGGAGTTGGGCTCCAAGAAGATGATAAATAACCCCCTTGGCTACATAGACTTTTGCAACTAGTTCTTGCTGCCCAGGGAGAAAGCATCTGCAGGAAGAACGGCATGCTTTGCTCCTGCAATGTCATACATTCTGGTATTGTTCTGTCAATTCTGCATTCGTTATTGAACCGGCCTTTCCTTCTAGCATAAAAAAGGAAACCTGTCACACAAAACAAGTCTGAGCTCCTCTGTGGCAGGACAAACTCCAAGCAGAGTTCGGATTTATTGTGCCCACACACAGCGATTGATAATCTGATCGTTTTTTTTTGTGCAACAACCGGATGTGTATGGGCCCCCGTCTGGCGCACTGGATCTAAGGCAAGGCCCCACTAAATACAAGACGGCATTTTTCAAAAAGCGTCGTTTGTCCACTTACTGCCGGAATCCTGGGGTTTCTTGGCGAGCTGCGAAAGCTTCAGGATTTTCAGCTTATTAGAGGCGCGGAACTGCCTGTCCTCTTTCAGCAATGATTGAAAGTGCAAATGGAAGGGCGTGTCTGTAAAAAGCAAAACAGCCAATCAGAGAAAGCAGCCCAATACAGGGATGAAAAATTTGATTAGACAATTTTAGATATAACATTGTATATTATTAAATTAGTACTCTTATAGTAGTATAGTATAGTATATAGTACTATTACCTTTTGTACCACCACCCCCTCCCTTTAGAATGTAAGCTCTATGGGCCGGGCCCTCCTGTACCTTCTGTATTGAACTGTACTGTAATTGGTTGTACCCTAAACAGTGTAAAGCACTGCATAAACTGTTGGCGCTATATAAAATCATGAATAATAATAATAATAATAATAATAATATTATAGGCAAAAGTAGACATTTCCAATGCTCTGTCCTGTAGTGAAGCTACAAAACAGAGAAAAAACAACTGCACAATAATTTGTAACCAATTTTTGCCCCTAAAAGATATGGTTAGGTGACCTTTTCTGCCTTTCTGTACAACTTTGTGTGATTACCCACTACATAATCAATGAAGGAATGTGCAGCCCTCAGCCCCTATACAGTGGAACCTTGGTTAACGAGTAACACAGGTTAACGAGCGTTTTGAAAGACGAGCAACTTTTTAAAAAAAATTCTGACTTTCAATTCAAGCCAATTTAGTGTGCAGTACCGCATATGGCCAGAGGTGCGGGGGCGCCGGTGACACTCGGAACGGTTCGGAGCTGTTCAGACATATTCTGTTCCTGACTGTTTTAGTTCAACCAAGCTGTCCGAGTATTTCCGAGGCTACCGGCGCCCCCCCCCCCCACCTCTGGCCAAATGCGGTATTGCATGAAATAGAAGTCAATGTGAAACAAATTATCTTTGTTTTCATTTTTTTTTCACACAAATAGAGCTTTCTTTTGGTGGTATTTAATCACTGCTGGTGTTTTTTAATTTTTGCGCTATCAAATCAAAAAATACAGAAAATTTGGTAAAAAAAAAATAATTTTTGTTTCTATTAAAATTTATTGGCGAGTACTGGCAGAGTATTGCACAGTGGTGGCAGAGCATTGCACAGTGGTGGCACAGCAGGCAGTGTATTGCACAGTGGTGGCAGTGTATTGCTGTCACTGACCAGCGCTGTGGGCACTACACATTCAGCCCACAGCACTGGTCCCATCTCTCCCCCTTTCCGCTTCTCCCCTCTCACTGTCAGTGATGTAAGTAACTGAGTTAAAATAAACTGAGTTACGCAACTCAGTTACTTTAGAGGGTAACTAGTAATCTAACTGATTACTTTTCCCCTCATGGTAACTCAGTTCCCATTACTTTGGCTTAGTTACTCCAATTACATCTACCGCCACTAGATGGCAGTAGTGTAATTCCGGTGTCCTGCCAAAAAAGTTCCCCCGCCGGATAAGGACCCCCTGTACTGCGCAGGCGCAGCGCTTGCGCAGTACGAAGGACTACGGAGCTTCCGAAAATTGCCGAACCTAAACAGCTCTGAGTGAACTCTACACAGCGCAGGCGCAGTTAACATGTAATTGTACGAGGCGATGGGGCGTCTATCATGTAATTAAGGGGCGGGTCTAGTATTACTGTAACCAAGGGGCGCATTTATTATTATTGTTATATATCGAGCTCTGCCCATTCATTTAACATTCGCCCTCTTCTGTAGCCATCCGTCCCTTACACAATATAATAATAATAGACCTGCCCCTTACACCATATAATAATAATAGACCCGCCCCTTGCTTACACGCTATAACAGATCTGCCCCTTGGTTAGAGTAATAATAGGGCAGCTCCTTGGTTACACGATATATAACAATAATAAATGCGCCCCTTGGTTACAGTAATACTAGACCCGCCCCTTAGTTACACGTATAGAATATTTAAAAAAAAAAGTCAGTTACTTTGCTGTGTAACTAATTACTTTTCCAATGTAGTAACTGAGTTACTAACGCAATTACTTTTTGGGAGAAGTAATTTGTAACTTAACTAAATTACTTTTTTAAAGTAAGATGACCAACACTGCGCACTGTACCGATCGGTACAGAGAGGGGAGGGAGGAACCGGCGCCATGACGTGACGCCGGTTTGTGTACATGTGATAGCTCTGTCATTTGACGGAGCGATCACATGGTAAACGGCCGCTATCAGCGGCCGTTTACCGTGATGCGCCGGGTCCTCGGGACCCGGCGGTCATGGATGTTCCCGATTGCGTGCCCCAGGGGGCGCGCGGGAGCAAGTTTCTGGGAGGACGTCCGTAGGATAAGGATAAGCCGACTGCGCTGTAGCCGTCTGTCGGCTATGGTCCGGTCGGCATGTGGTTAACCACTTGCCGACCGCTCTATCGCAGTTTTACTGCTACAGGGCGGCCACGCTGCGCACACGTGATCCTGCACTTCCAGGTATCGGGCGCGAGTGCGCGCCTCCAGCGGCTTGCTCCCGCTGTGTAAATTCTTACACAGCGGGTCCTGCAGAACCCGATGTCCGTCGCCAACTCGATGATCGTTCGGTACAGAGGCAGAACGGTAATCTGCCCATGTAAACGCTGATCACTGTATTCGTGTCACTGGTCCCCAAAAAGTGTTGTGTCAGTGTCCCGACTGTCTGTCACAAGTCCCGCTATAAGTCGCGGTTTGCAGATGCTATAACTTTTGCGCAAACCAATCAATATACGCTTATTGGAATTTTTTTCACCAAAAATATGTTGCATATACATATTGGCCCAAATTGATGAAGAAATTACATTTTTTTTTATTGGATGTTTTATAGCAGAAAGTAAAAAAAAAAAAATAAGCAAATAAATACTAGAGTATAAATAGTGCGCAATATCAACCTTAGTCTATTTAGATCAGCAGGTGAGGTTAAAAGACAAATGTCATGGTATAATAAAATATATAAGTGCTTGCGTGACAATCCCAGGTGCACAAAAATATATATATATAAACTTCAAGTTACAATGAGGTTGTAACCAATTTAATAAATAAATACACAATGTGTTAAAAATAAATACAATGTGTTTTAAATAAAGTGCTTCAAAATGTGAGTAAAAACAAGTATGTGTTATAATGTGTCAAATAAAGGAAAAATCCAGTTTATGCCAGTGATGCATATGGGGATATATAAATTCCAAAAGCCAATACAGGCTTGACCTGACGGATTAGCTAATTAATTGATGAATTAATGGGTAAACGGCCGCCAGTTAAATATTATATTAATCCCATAGGTGATAGCAGTCCATTAAATGAGTTAGATAATTAATGAAATAACTCTTCACATCCACTAATGATATCCGGGACACAATTAGAAATGCTAGAGAAAAAAAAAAAAGAGAGAAAAAAAAGAAACTTCCCTTTATGCTGGGAATGTAGGGCTTTTTTCCCTTTGGTTCCTCCTGATATCTTGCTCCGGTATGATATAAAAGAAAAAGACACAAACAAAAAACCATTGCGCAGCGCTCTATTCAACCATCAAACAAAGAAGATCTTTTAGGTGGTTGCCTACAGCTATACAACTCACATGTACCCAGTAGGTGTTTGCGCGTTCAAATCCTGCTAATGGTCAGGCTCAGATAGGGGGCTGTCGGCCCTTTCCTCCTCACTGTGCTGTGCTTAGCACTGTCACTTGGGCTCCTCCTCCCGACGCGTGTCATCACAGGTCACGTGACTTTCTCAAGGGAAAGTTTCCCTTGAGAAAGTCACGTGACCTGTGATGACACGCATCGGGAGGAGGAGCCCAAGTGACAGTGCTAAGCACAGCACAGTGAGGAGGAAAGGGCCGACAGCCCCCTATCTGAGCCTGACCATTAGCAGGATTTGAACGCGCAAACACCTACTGGGTACATGTGAGTTGTATAGCTGTAGGCAACCACCTAAAAGATCTTCTTTGTTTGATGGTTGAATAGAGCGCTGCGCAATGGTTTTTTGTTTGTGTCTTTTTCTTTTATATCATACCGGAGCAAGATATCAGGAGGAACCAAAGGGAAAAAAGCCCTACATTCCCAGCATAAAGGGAAGTTTTTTTTTTTCTCTCTTTTTTTTTTTTCTCTAGCATTTCTAATTGTGTCCCGGATATCATTAGTGGATGTGAAGAGTTATTTCATTAATTATCTAACTCATTTAATGGACTGCTATCACCTATGGGATTAATATAATATTTAACTGGCGGCCGTTTACCCATTAATTCATCAATTAATTAGCGAATCCATCAGGTCAAGCCTGTATTGGCTTTTGGAATTTATATATCCCCATATGCATCACTGGCATAAACTGGATATTTCCTTTCTTTGACACATTATAACACATACTTGTTTTTACTCACATTTTGAAGCACTTTATTTATTTAAAACACATTGTATTTATTTTTAACACATTGTGTATTTATTTAATTGGTTACAACCTCATTGTAACTTGAAGTTATATATATATTTTTTTGTGCACCTGGGATTGTCACGCAAGCACTTATATATTTTATTATACCATGACATTTGTCTTTTAACCTCACCTGCTGATCTAAATAGACTAAGGTTGATATTGCGCACTATTTATACTCTAGTATTTATTTGCTTATTCTTTTAAGTGTAGGACACACTTTAATGGTGCAGCATATCATTTGGTCATCTTATCCATTTTATTTGGTTTTCTAAAACATTTTTAATATTTTTATTCTCCTATCAGCGCTTTAGTACTCACTTTGCACAAAAAAATATATATATATATATATATATATATATATATATATATATATATATATATATATATATATATATATATATATATATATATATATATATATATTTTTCTTCAAAATCGTCAAGTTTTTTGTTTATAACGCAAAAAAAAAAAAAAACTGCAGAGGTGATCAAAGATCACAATACCACCAAAAGAAAGATCTATTTGTGGAAAAAAAAAAAAGGGACAAAATTTTATTTGGGTACAGCTTCGCACCCAGTGCCGGAAAGTCCCATTCCAAGCCATCCTCGCCATGACACTGCACGAGTCTTCAGAGGCCGGGTCACACAAGAGGCTGTGCCATGATTCTGGACCTAGGGGGTTCTCTGGGGAGAACAGTACAAAAAGAAATCTGGAAAGTGCTACAAAGCAGAGCTCTGCGCCAGAAGGTCGCATTCCAGGCTAATCCTGCAATTTCTCAGTCCGGAGGGGTCGGCCTCCAAAAGCTGTTGCTAAGGAGACACCAGCTGGCTGGATAGCTGCTGTGTAGAGACCAGCTCAAGCACAGATCTTTGAAGTCTTAAAGCGGAGAGTTCCAGGCTTTTTTTTTTTTTAAATTAAAAGTCAGCAGCTACAAAAAGTTTAGCTACTGACTTTTAATAAAACAGACACTTACCTGTTCCACGGTCCAGCGATGCGGCCACACGGAGCCCCGCTCCTCATCCATTGGAACTGTGGGCACCCGGCCGTGACAGATTGCGGCTTCACGGCCGGGCGCGCGCACTGCGCATGCGTGACTCACGCTGCGCTCTCCCAGTGGACAGGCAATCTTCTGGGATCTGTCACGTGTCCCAGAAGATTGCCGAGAGGGAGGGACCGTCTAAGGGAGAGGAGGAGGAGTCGCCTAGGCGGCCCGTGGGCAGAAGGAGGAAGTGGGACAGAAAGTCCCTCTCTAAAGTAGTCACCCACTCTCCACCAAAAAAAATTGCATGCAAACTGTGGCATGTAAAAAGGGGGGAAGGAGTGCTTAATGTGGAAGTTCCACTTTTAAATTGAAGTCACAAAAAATGAATTCAAGAGTAAAAAAAATAAATACAATAAAAAAAAAAAATTAGGAGTTTCTCAGCAAAGCTACAGAAGAGGTCCGATTGCCTAGAAGTTAGCAAAAGATTTGAGACTCATGATGGTTGGGAGGCGGGGTTTCATAGGGCCGGTGTCTTGTCGAGAACTGTCCCCCGTCGGATAGTGTCCGCCCTGTACTGCACTTGCGCAGTACAAGGAGACGCCGAAAGTCTCTGACGATGAACGGTGCCGTCACACTTAATAGTACCTTCTGCCCCGAGTCCAGGTTCAAGCCCCACCATCCAAGTGGACATAGAGTTAGAATGAAAATATGGCGAGCGAAGCGAGGCCTTGCCCAAAGCGTGGCGAGCGAGGCTGTGCCCGAAGCGCGGCCCTGTTACTAAGTGCTGTTTTACAGCATCTATGTCCACTTGCATGGTGGGGCTTCAACCTGGACTCAGGGCAGAAGGTACTATTAAGTGCACAGGTGGCGTTCATCTTTGGGAGACTTTCGGCGTCTCCTTGTCCTCCGTACTGCGCAAGCGCTACGCTGCGTAGTACGGGGCGGACACTCCTCGGCAGAAAGCCGGCCTTATTTTTTTTTTTTTTTTTTTTTTGCCAGTGCCCAAATTTTCTGAAGGTGGCAGTATACTCCAAACGTCTAAGAATGACCACAATCCCGTGTCCCTCAATGGATAATAAAATAAATCAAATCCTATACAAACAGACAGAGATATATAGATATATTTATAGATATCTCCATCTCACACTACGAGACATTAAATGCGTTTCAGGGTTCCACACTTACCATAGGGGAAGGACAGGATGGGGTGGTAGGCGGGGTCCATCAGGGCGATCTGCTCATTTAGAGCCATGGTGCTGGGGTGTGATGTCTTTGCATATGTCTTACAACCACACAGGATACATGTGGTGGGGGGGTCACATCCACACTTCGCAGACAACGGCTTCTGTGGCTAAACAAAGCACAAAATATATAAAAGAAGTATATCATCTATATATTCTATTAGTACCTTTAGCTGTTAATCGGGACTCTAACTCTGGTCTGATCCCAGTAAAGTGCATTCCGATTGGTCAGTTTGGTGTCGCTGTACACCAGGGATATGCAATTAGTGGACCTCCAGCTGCTGCAGAACTACAAGTCCCATGAGGCGTAGCAAGACTGACAGTCACAAGCATGACACCCAGAGGCATGATGGGAGTTGTAGTTTTGCAACAGCTGGAGGTCCGCTAATTGCATATCCCTGGCTGTACCCAGTATATAGATTAGCCCCAATGGGGTCACCCAACAAGTGGAACGCCATGAGTCGGTTAAATAAAACCTATTGGGCGTTGAATCAGACTTTCATAACAGATGTGCTCCATGGGCCGTCTCTGCCACTAGGGACGTGACTGGACACACGGGGCGAGGTCATTACACCCAATGTCTGCATATAAAATCTGGCAGTGCCCAGCGGTATACGGCAAGGTGTCGGTAGACTAACAAGTCTCCTAATGTGTAAAAGCAGGATGTCAGTCAGAGGGAAGAAGCCCCGACACAGACCAGACATTTCCTCCTGGGGGGGGGGGGGGGGGTGGGGGGGGGGGGGGGGGGGGGTCACAGGATGGGGGTTCTTACCTTTCTGCTGAGGGAGGACACATCACTGGACCGGACCAAGCTGCGCTTCTTGTGCCCTCGCAGGGGCCGCGTTCGAGCCGACACACAGGTGGAGTCGGAAAGTGCTGGTGATGCAGATGGGGTGTCCACACGACGCTTCTTACCCAACACCTCGTCTGGATCCTCTGCAGAGCCATTACAAGACACACTGGAACGCACACTGCAACCAGAAACACAAGCTGGTTAGACAAAAGATCAGCAACAATCAAATGATTAGTAGTTTGGTATGTGAAGATAATGGCAACCTGCAAAGGTACGAGAAAAATGTCTGACCTGCTCATGATTGATTTAAAGGAACGAACGACTTCAACCAGAAAGAAGCAATCCGCTACAGAAACTAGCCCAGCCAACCCAGCCGTGGCCCAGGCCCCGGCCCAACCCAGGCCAGCCGTGGCCCCGGCCCAGGCCAGCCGTGGCCCCGGCCCAACCCAGCCGTGGCCCCGGCCCAACCCAGCCGTGGCCCAGGCCCAACCCACCGTGGCCCAGGCCCAACCCAACCGTGGCCCAGGCCCCGGCCCAACCCAACCGTGGCCCAGGCCCCGGCCCAACCCAACCGTGGCCCAGGCCCCGGCCCAACCCAACCGTGGCCCAGGCCCCGGCCCAACCCAACCGTGGCCCAGGCCCCGGCCCAACCCAACCGTGGCCCAGGCCCCGGCCCAACCCAACCGTGGCCCCGGCCCCGGCCCAACCCAACCGTGGCCCAGGCCCCGGCCCAACCCAACCGTGGCCCAGGCCCCGGCCCAACCCAACCGTGGCCCAGGCCCCGGCCCAACCCAGCCGTGGCCCAGGCCCCGGCCCCGGCCCAACCCAGCCGTGGCCCAGGCCCAACCCAGCCGTGGCCCAGGCCATGGCCCAACCCAACCCAACCCAGCCGTGGCCCCCAGCCGTGGCCCAGGCCCCGGCCCAACCCAACCCAGCCGTGGCCCCCGGCCCAACCCAACCCAGCCGTGGCCCCCGGCCCAACCCAACTAACCTAACCCAAAAATAAAAAAAGATGTATTGAAATTTAAGCTGCAGTGTGCAAGAGGCCTTAAAGCGGTATTAAACCCAAAAACAGACTTAATACTGCAGCTTCACAATTAGATGTGGTGTCTGCATTCATTTATTTTTTTTAGGCTCTTTCGTTTTCAACTGGTGATCCAGCCAGTACGTCTGTTTTTCAACAGGACAAGCGCTCCAACAGAATGTATCAGTTTACAGTGATGCGAAACCATTTACCACTGACAGGGGGTGCCTACAATGATAAGCTTTTATCCCCCCCCCCCCCCCCAAAAAAAAAAAAAATCATACTGTAACTGATTATAAAGTGTGAGCTGGAGTTTGGCTTCATTTGTTAGTGTAACTAATAATTCTGCTAGTCCATCCAATACCCCCCTTCCCCCCAGACAGACAATGCTGCCATCCAAAAGGTGGCCTCCTGTTCTCCTTCATCCAGAGTGGGGGCGCTCCATACATACAGGGGGCGCTCCATACATACAGGAGGTGTTACTGGTCAGATCACCAGGTGAAAACAGAGGGGGGAGGAAAAAAAAAAAGAAAATACGAATGCAGCCACACCACATTGATTGATACGCTGCAATACCACTTTAACTATTAAGCTCCAGGAACAGCGCACACCAATTCCACCGACACCCAACATGGTATAGTCCAGCCATACTTTAAAAAAAAACAAAAAAAAAAACACACACACTAAAGCTTGAGAGTTAAATTAAAGATTATCCCCCAAAAAGGTTTGGTCTTTGGCAAAAAAATAAAAAAAATAAAAAAACGCAGGAGGTAATCAAATCGCACCAAAAAAAAAAAAAAAAAAAAAAGGATAACAAAAATACTTAATTTGGGTACAGTGTTGTATGACTGCGCAATCGCCAAAAGTAGCGCAGTGCTGAATAGCAAAAACATGGTCTGGTCATGAGAAGGGGGGTAAATCCTTCAGGAAGTCAAGTGGTTAAAGTCACCAGAATTGGAAGAAAAGGTTGTAAACATTAGTGCCGGTATCTGAAGCATCTCCCAAAACTGCCCTCAGGCTCCCGGATCAGAGACACTCCACTTCATGACTTTCTTCATCTAAAGATTGTGGATGTGGATTGCAGTTTCACAATCCCACCACTAAAAGGCTGAATAGTAAGACGCCGTCCCATTGGCTCACAATCCTAATGGAGAAGAAGTGTGCAGGTGATGTGCGGTGTGAGGATATTGTAGAGTGAGGACAGGTAATCTCAGGGCTCCTCCCCTCACAGCAGATGTCCAGACAAAAGCCACCATTGTGGGAGGAGGCGGCGCTGACAACACAGCAATCACTTCCTGCCGATTCAGAGATTCTGGAACCCGGACAAAAGACAAACGTCTGGAGATCAAAGACCGAGCTACAAGAACACCGCACAGTAATCCCACTACACGCCATTTACAGTGATTGTAAAAGGTTTTTTTTTCCCCCATCTTATAGCATATTCTTTGCATCAAGGAAAAAATAAATAAAAATAAAAAAGCACCTCCCCTTTTAACTATTGCTGCCAGAGCAGTTTTCACTTTTTTGCACCCGTTTAACCCCTTCAATACCAGGTACCCCACCTATGCCACTATTTTCTTCTCACAAATAGAGCTTTCTTTTAGTGGTATGTGATCACCTCTGGGGTTTATTTTTTGCTAAGCAAATAAAAAAAAAAAAGACAGAATTAATAAAAATAAAAGTTTGTTTCTGTTATAAGATTTTGTTTTCACCTTCACCGATGACTGGCGCTCATGGGGCCAGCACCGACGGGGGGCCCGCTCATGGGGCCAGCACCGACGGGGGGCCGCTCATGGGGCCAGCACCGACAGGGGGGGCCCGCTCATGGGCCAGCACCGACAGGGGGGGCCCGCTCATGGGCCAGCACCGACAGGGGGGGCCCGCTCATGGGCCAGCACCGACAGGGGGGGCCCGCTCATGGGCCAGCACCGACAGGGGGGGCCCGCTCATGGGCCAGCACCGACAGGGGGCCCGCTCATGGGCCAGCACCGACAGAGGGCCCGCTCATGGGCCAGCACCGACGGGGGCCGCTCATGGGCACTGATAAGCAGCACTAAAGAGGAGGCATCGACAGTCATTACTGATGGGTACTGCTTTGCATCTGATGGGAACTGCGCTGATAATGCTGTCAGGTGAGGTGCTGATCATCTCTCCCAGTCAGCGCAAACCAAGGAAAGTAGATGCCCGGCACTTCCTGGTTACAGCTGATCACATGGGCTCTTTATTACGATTGGAGATGTGGTGTGTCAGAGGGACACACAGGACCACCGATCGCCGCACACGAGCAGCTAATCCTGCCGGACGTCATACGGCGCCCAGTCAGGATAACACAGCCACCTTGCGGACCGTCAATCCGATGTAGACCGGTAGGGAAGTGGTTAATCATTTTAGCCCTGAAGATTGCATAAAAAGTCCCAAACATGGTATATTTTCTGAAGAGACATCCTAAAGAATAATTCAAATTTTTCACAATATTAGTGCAACAATCTAGCAAACAAAAGAAATTCAGTAAAAAATAAAAAAATAAAAAATAAAATTTAAAACACTACATTTGATTGTGGTCGTGTGCCCTAAATAACTCAAATATATAAAAGATGAGGCTGCACTGAGTAAACAGATACCCAACACATCTAGCCTTTAAAATTGCGCGTGTCCGAGTAATAGCGAAAAACTTCAGTACCCCATATTTTCTAGGCGTGTTTTGTCAAAAATTTCGAAAAATGTGACGAAACCTCCAGTGAGGCCGTCCTATCAGGGATTGTGCGTTTGACAAGTCTTGCCAGTGAGGTGCAAAAGGTTACCATCGCACTTCAATATACCATCCATCTTTTCACCATTCTGGAAGGAGTGAATGATGAATGGCTCCGGGTTTCCATGAATGTTGAGTATTTGTGTTCCAGTATCCCTCATGACAGGTAACAAGAGATTTGTTGGGAGGAAAGGAGTTTGAACAGAAGGAGTAGAACTAATTTTAGGGCTTTTGGAATTCTTAGCACCACGCAATGCTTTTACCTTCAGCGAGTCTCACCACCTCCAGGTGCAGGGCATGGCAATGGGTACAACTTGTGCCTCCTCACGTGCCAAGGTGTAACCTGAAGGCGTGGGAACAAAAAGTCTCTACTCGTGTGAGGCGGTGTCGGTGTACCCGGGCCATATTATTTCTTGGCACGGGTACATCGACGACATTTTTCTTATATGGTCAGCAACTGCAACTTAAAGTGGTGTTTCCACCAAAAAAAAAAAAATAGCTTAAAAATCATAAAAAAAAATGTTTTTTTACGCACCTGCCTGTTGCTAGGGGGTCCCTCGTAGTCTGCCACCTTCAGTGCCCGGGCACTATTTCCCCACGGAGCCGCACAGTCACCTGGAACGTTTCCCAGATGACTGCGCGGCTCGCGCAGTGGGTGCCCGGCTGTGAAGCCACAGCCGGGTGCCCACAGTAAGAATGCCAGCGCCGTGAGCGGAGCGGGGAACGGGGGGGGGCTTCGTTCCCCTGCATCGCTGGACCCTGGGACAGGCAAGTGTCCGATTATTAAAAGTCAGCAGCTGCAGTATTTGTAGCTGCTGACTTTTTTTACTTTTTTTTTTTTTTTTTTTTTTTTTAGGGGGCACCCCACTTTAAAAAGGTTTGTAAACCCTTGTGTTTTTTTTCACCTTAAAGTGATTGTAAAGGATCGTTTTTTTTTTAAACAACAAACCTATCATACTTGCCTCCACTGTGCAGCTGTTTTGCACAGAGTGGCCCCCGAACATCCTCTTCTGGGGTCCCCTGGCGGCTCCTCCCCTAGGCGAAGCGCTTCCCCAAGGGGGTAACCTTGCGGGCGCTCTCCCGAGTACAGCATTCGGCATCCATAGCCGCTAAATGTATGACTCTGCCCCCCCCCCCCCGTCATTGGATTTTGATTGATTGATTGAGCCGCGCTGCTATCTATCCAATCAAGCGCTGAGAACCCCGGGCAGAGACAGCGCAACCCGGTTCCAGGGCTCGGCGGTAACTGCCAGGTGTTTTTTCACCATAATGCATAGGATGAATTAAGGGAGGAAAAAAAAAAACCACAAAAGGTTTCCAACACCTTTAATGCATCCTATGCATTAAAGTGATAAAAAATAAATAAAAAAAACGATCCTTTACAAACATGTCACACTTGCCTCCACTGTGCAGCTTGTTTTGCACAGAGTGGCCCCGAACCTCGTCTTCTGCGGTCCCCCGGCAGCTCTCGTGGCTCCTCCCCACATCAGATAACCCCCTAGGAGAAGCGTTCACCCAAGGGGGTTTCCTTGTGGGCACGCTCCCGAGTCCAGCATTTGCGTCCATAGACACTAATGCCGGACTCGCCCCCCCCCCCCGGTCATTGGATTTGATTGACAGCAGCGGGAGCCAATGGCTGCGCCATCAATCTAGCCAATCAGGACACAAGACACGGGCTAGAGCTGGTGAGCTGTTCCCCTGCACGAAAAAAAAAAAAAAAAGGAGGGTTCAGGTAAGTAAGATGGGGGCACTGGGGGGCTGCTGCACTGCAAGAAGTTTTTCACCTCCATGCATAGAATGCAAATGCGTTTTTGTACAGGCGTTATGAAGTTCAAAAGGTCACCCATGTAAAAAAATTAAACAGCCTGTAATCTGCCAAAAAGAAGCTTATGTACTTTTTTTTACCGTCGGGCGTTTTGCTTTAGGTGACAGAACGCTCAGATGTGAACAGGGGCCATTGAAATGAATGGGATTGGTCTTATTGGGCGTTTTTAGAGCGGAAGCTTCGAGCAGAAAAATGTCCAAACACGCCTAGGTGTGAACGGAGCGCAAGTGACCGAGGAAGCATAAAAATAAACAATCATAGCACTGATGCAGTAGAAAGGAGTTTAAAACAAGCCTATCGGGCAAAGGGCACCTCGAGGGATAGGCTCTTAGATTGCGGTGAGACGGATCAAAAGTTTAACATGACTCGGCTTTACAACACAATTCAGCAGTCGGGATCCGAATATTATGCAAGATTCTGTCCAAAACACCGACATTTCTTACAGAATCTCCAAGTTTGACAACAAGTGTCACATTGAAAAGGAGCACTTGATTTTTCAGATGATTTGGGGGGAGCCTTGTGTACGTCATCCACTAGGCACCTTCAGCTGTGAAAAGTGTCCACATACATACAGAAATTTATAAAGTTGCCCAAAAGGAAAACGCTAGAATCCAATGCATTCATTGTAATGCAGGAGAGATCATAATTAATGTGCAAATGCAGGGAATTTTAAGTAGGAAAAACAAGGCAGGTTCCGGAAGAGAATATGAACATACCTTTCACATCCAAAGTGGCATTTTAATAAAATTCCTCCTACAAAAATAAACCAAATGGATATTTGATTTAGAAACTCTGAATCCACCTGGTTTCAAAGAGAAGTATGGCCAAAGCTCTTCTGGATCACAGAACTGAATTTCTACACCCCTGTGCCCAGATTAAGCTGGGTCATGGATCCGGTCCAGACTCTGCAGGGATCCCAACAATGTCAGGATCTACCCAGATGCCTGACCAGCAGCTGCACAAGTGTGCACACCCTCATAACTGGGGAGGGCGCTGTGTTCAGAATTAAAACACATTCAAACTCATGTTAAATAGGAAAAATTTTGTTCAATGAACAGGTATGGGAAATAAATAATTTTATATCTAATTTTTGTCTATTGCGCCCTTAAAGTCCCATACCTGTTCATTGAACAACATTTTGACTTTACTTAAGGGATGAGGCGCTATTTTTTAGTTTTCAGCAATTCAGCTCATCATTTAAAAAATTCTCCCATGTTAAATAGGAGTCAGTACACACCTTCCACCATTTAAAGTGCCTCCGATTAACCCCCCCAAGTTCAGCTGTTCTAGTAGGTCTTTCCTGACATTTTCTTAGTTGTATCCTACAGCAAAAGCCATGGTCCTCAGAGAGCTTCCAAAGCATCAGAGGGATCTTATTGTCAGGAGAAGGGTCCAAAAGAATTTCCAAGGCACTAAATATACCATGGAACACAGCGAAGACAGTCACCATCAAATGGAGATTATATGGCACAACAGTGACATCACCAAGAACTGAATGCCCCTCCAAAATTGATGAAAAGACAAGAAAACTGGTCAGGGTGGCTGCCAAGAGGCCGACAGCAACAATAAAGGAGCTGCAAGAATATCTGGCAAGTACTGGCTGTGTGGTGACAACAATCTCCCGTATTCTTCATATGTCTGGGCTATGGGGTAGAGTGGCAAGACGGAAGACTTAGGAAAAACATTCAAGCCCGGCTAAATTATGCAAAAAAACATCTCAAGTCTCCCAAAAACATGTGGGAAAATGTGTTCTGGTCTGATGAAACCAAGGCTGAACTTTTTGGCCTTAATGCCAAAAGATCTGTTTGGCACAAAAACACCACTGCACATCACCAAAAGAACACCATACCCACCGTGAAGCATGGTGGTGGCAGCATCATGCTTTGGGGCAGCTGGAACAGGGGCCTTAGTCAAGGTAGAGGGAATTATGAAAAAGATCCAAATACCAGTCAATATTGGCACAAAACCTTCAGGCTTCTGCTAGAAAGCATGACAACGACACAAAGCATAAAATCCAAATCAACAAAGAAGTGGCTTCACCAGAAGGCCCAGCCAGAGCCCAGACCTGAATCCCATTGAAAATCTGTGGGGGTGATCTGAAAAGGGCTGTGCACGGGAGATGCCCTCACAATCCGACAGTTTTTGCAAAAAAAAGCATGGGCAAATATTGCCAGGTCAAGATGTGCCATGCTGATAAACTTATACCCAGAAAGACTGAGTGCTGTAATAAAAATCAAAAGGTGCTTCAACAAAGTATTAGTGTAAGGGTGTTGCACTTGTGCAACCAGATTATTTTAGTTGTACGGTTTATAGGTCACATTAAAAAGCTGGTAAAAGTTGTGAAATGATTTGTCAGGTTTCTGTGATGTAAAAAAAAAAAAAAAAAAAAATAAAAAAAAACACGCCCATGGGCGTGTAGACTTTTTATATATCCACTGTAGGTTTTATTTCGACATCCCGCACTTCCCCTTTAAAAACAGAAACACTTTTTTGCCTTTGATATACACAGTTCTTTTTTTGTGTAGAATTTTTAACAAATTGTTGTTAACGCCTATAGTGGGAGGTAGAAGGGGGAGGGAATGTTTTGCTGTCGTCCCCCCTCCCTTTCTTTCCCTCCTCTCTTCTTCCCCCCTTTTACCAACCTGTGGGGCCACGCAGGGTGTGCCTGCAGGATTTTCCCGCCAAGTCTGCATTCACTCTGGGATATTTCGTCTCCCAGAAGTAGGTGGAATATTCCTTCATAGTACAGTAGCGCCTGTAAATCATCTTCCTGCACAAGAAGACGCGACATCAAAGAACAGGGGGGGAAGGGACGCACCCAGGGGCAGAGGAGATGGGATTGATGGGCTGTGAGGCAGGAGGGAACATCCTTTTTTTTCCCGCACATGTGCAGTAGCTGGGCTGTGTCAATGGACACGCATAGCCAGGCTTGGGAGTGAGGTCGCGGGTGCGCCAATATCAGAAGCAGCGTCTTATGGGGGCGCATTGAGAATAGAAGCAGCCTAAAGCACCAGCGGGGGACCCCAGAAGAGGAGGTTCAGGGCCGCTCTGTGCAATGCCAGGTAGGCATAACATAACATGTTTGCTATAAAACCCTGAGGCTTTAAAAGCGCCTGAAAACCTCTTCAAAAGCGCTCAGTGTTTTTACTGGCAGTTTACAACCACCTTAAATTTTGTGGCGGCTACATGTATGCCGATATAGAATACAATGCAAAGATAAAAACAGGAATAGGTAAGAAGCAGTAGTATATAATGTTAATGGCTGATATTTTAGAGAATCGAATGTGTGATTATATAAAAGCTTTACTCAATTTAATGCCGATCTCCAGGTTTACTGTCCTATGAACCAGTTCATTTGGGCCAATTTTCTAGATTAACAATTGAACCCTCTGGGCACGCGGTTTAAACCGCGTGGAGCCCCAGTAACATACAGCGCTGTCCGAACTTCCCGTCGCGTATCACAAGTGCTTGGGGTGGAATTTGACAATTTTTCACTAAAACTTCTGTTCTTTGTGAGGTTCTCTTGGGACCTTTTACCACTTAAGGGCCGGATTCAATGTATGTGAATGTGAAGGGCTATATTCACCTGCCAAGATCATAATCCTAACATAACAGTAAAAGGTTTACGTCACTTTAAAAGGTGTTTCACTAATACAAAGCCAGTTCACTCTGAGGGAGCGTGTGGCTGGAGATTCAGATTTTATTGCCCCATCCTGGCACCCAAGGGTGGCCGACGCCAGACCTGCCAGCCAGCATGGTCGGAAAATTGGGTTCATGCCCTTAGGTGATAAGTCCCTAATAGGGCCCCCCCCCCCCCCTAACTATTGCAGTGTCCTCTGCCCTCCTCCCCCCAAAGCAGTGTCCCCTGTACCCGAAAAGCACCCCCTGCACCACACAGTGTAGGTAGAACTTTCCTACCTTACCCAGGTGTACAGCAGAGCTTAACATCACAGGGCTGTATGGTGGCGGGAACTGCTGAAGTTAACTTTTCACATTTACAGGCTGGCGATTGGTTGCTAGGATCGCACGGCAACCAATCACCTGCTGTTTAATGTACAAAGTGGACTCCAGCGGTTCCCGCCCCCATCCAGCCCTGTAATACCGGCCCCTCTCCAATGAAGAGGATTTAGTCACGGGGTGGCGGGGCCCAGAACACCGAGCGGTGGCGGGGCCCAGAACACCGAGCGGTGGCGGGGCCCAGAACACCGAGCGGTGGCGGGGCCCAGAACACCGAGCGGTGGCGGGGCCCAGAACACCGAGCGGTGGCGGGGCCCAGAACACCGAGCGGTGGCGGGGCCCAGAACACCGAGCGGTGGCGGGGCCCAGAACACAGAGCGGTGGCGGGGCCCAGAACACAGAGCGGTGGCGGGGCCCAGAACACAGAGCGGTGGCGGGGCCCAGAACACAGAGCGGTGGCGGGGCCCAGAACACAGAGCGGTGGCGGGGCCCAGAACACCGAGCGGTGGCGGGGCCCAGAACACCGAGCGGTGGCGGGGCCAGGTGCATGCCGCAGGCTGCCTACCCCTGTATTAGACCCTTAAAATGTCTCGCTGTCCTTCCTTGAAGTTAAAGTGGTTGTAAAACCTTTACACACCCCTTTTACCTACAGGTAAGCCTTTAATAAGGCTTACCTGTAGGTACCGTGAATATCTCCTAAACTTGCACCTTTTAGGAGATATTCACTGTATCGGCATGTGTCAATGTCATCGGCACATGCGCACTGAAGAAATGGCTCACTCGTGCGCATGTTATGCATACTAGCTCATTAGGTCTTTGTCTTGCAGGTGTGTCCCCTCCCTCCGTGGGTTTACAACCACTGAGTGCTGATCACGGTACATTAGCTTCTTCTCTGGCCGCACATCCAAGGAATGCGACACCAGAAAGGACGGGATACATTTTGCTTCCAGGTTCTTTGCAGCCAGGGGTGATCATCGAACAGAAGTTCGCTGCTCTCCCACGTTCTATCCAGTGGCACCCACCATGTAGCTACTGGGCCCACAGGTGGGACAGCGCAGCCCGGGAAGCACACATCCGAGGGCCAGTAAAAGGGACTCCATTACTACTCCAGCAATATTTGTCGGCTGTAAAAGGGTTATAATTCGATAAAAGAAATAAAGACATTCTGCAGGAAAGTAGGGAGAGGGGGGAAGGAGAAGTGAATTAGGTTAAACTAATAAGGGGATAATGGGGAAAAAAAAAAAAAAATAGAAATTGTCAGATTACTCTAACAGACATATGCAGAGTGAAGCTCCCTTTGATCTGCCAACGAATAAAACAATTCAAAACAATGTTATTTTGTATCCGTCTCCCCTCTGAACAAGGTTTATAAACACGGTCAGATTTTTTTTTTATTTGACAGATGGGGGGGGGGGGGGGGGGGGGGGGGGGTGGGGGGGGGGGGGGGGGGGGGGGGGGCCGGGGGGGGGGGGGGGGGGGGGGGGGGGGGGGGGGGGGGGGGGGGGGGGGGGGGGGGGGGGGGGTTGCTGTATTTCTGAGTGTAAAGGGGGAAGTGACCGGGAAACAAAAAACATCTGTAGTATATCCATTGTTAACAACTTAAATTAAACATCACGCAATCAACTGTAAGCTACATTTTCTATCATCACTGTGGTCAGAATTCAGAGAGTTGCTCACAGTTGGTGGGAGTGCGCTTCCTGTAGTCGCTTCCTATTCCTCTACTTGGTGTATACCAAATAAAAAGGTTGGTATCAGATCGGCAACAGTATTAACATGGATCAGTCAGGCTCTCTGCATGCAAGATTGTGAATCTGGAATACTGCCTCCGCCGCCCTCCAACATTGCAAACTGGTAACCAAAAAACAGATACCAGATCATGGACATAAGCTGGACTGTATACCGGCTAGGACTGCATGCAAGGGAAGCCACGGCAAGGAACGTTGTGTTTTCTGAACACATTTCAAGGCTTAAATTTTCAGTTGTTATGACTGAAAGATTCACAAGAGATTCTAGTTTTCACAGTGTGTACAGCAACATTCTCCAGTCTGTTTTTACAGACACAAGAAGCAGCATTACTGGTTAAACTGGTTTGCTAGAAGTCAAAACAAAGCATTGTGTGCTCCATGATCACACCTCGGGGAGAGGGCTCTCACGTTGCATTCTCCATGATCACACCTCGGGGAGAGGGCTCACACCTTGAGAGGGCTCCATGATCACACCTCCATGAGAGGGCTCACACATGGCACGCTCCATGATCACACCTCAGGGAGAGGGCTCACACATGGCAAGCTCCATGATCACACCTCGGGGAGAGGGCTCACACATGGCATGCTCCATGATCACACCTTGGGGAGAGGGCTCACACATTACATGCTCCATGATCACACCTCGGGGAGAGGGCTCACACATGGCATGCTCCATGATCACACCTCGGGGAGAGGGCTCACACATGGCATGCTCCATGATCACACCTCGGGGAGAGGGCTCACACATGGCATGCTCCATGATCACACCTCGGGGAGAGGGCTCACACATGGCATGCTCCATGATCACACCTCGGGGAGAGGGCTCACACATGGCATGCTCCATGATCACACCTAGGGGAGAGGGCTCACACATGGCATGCTCCATGATCACACCTCGGGGAGAGGGCTCACACATGGCATGCTCCATGATCACACCTCGGGGAGAGGGCTCACACATGGCATGCTCCATGATCACACCTCGGGGAGAGGGCTCACACATGGCATGCTCCATGATCACACCTAGGGGAGAGGGCTCACACATGGCATGCTCCATGATCACACCTAGGGGAGAGGGCTCACACATGGCATGCTCCATGATCACACCTCGGGGAGAGGGCTCACACATGGCATGCTCCATGATCACACCTAGGGGAGAGGGCTCACACATGGCATGCTCCATGATCACACCTCGGGGAGAGGGCTCACACATGGCATGCTCCATGATCACACCTCGGGGAGAGGGCTCACACATGGCATGCTCCATGATCACACCTCGGGGAGAGGGCTCACACAGCCTTTACAGAAAACCAAGAGTTTACTAATGATGGGCTCTAAGGCCCCTTTCACACTGAGGCACTTCTAAACTGCCAGTAAAAAACATTTGAGCGCTTTTGAAGAGCTTTCCATTAATTTCAATGAGAGGGATGTTTTTTCAACGCCCTGCCAGCCCACTGCCCCAGTGTGAAAGCATTCATTGATTTTTAACGGAAATAGGGTTTCGTGAGCTTTTCAGGCGCTTTTTGTTTTTAGCATGAAAGCGCCTGAAAAGTGCATCAGTGTGAAAGGGGCCTTAGAGCAGACACCAAAAAATACAAAGTCCCAGAAAAGAGAAAATTATAAATAGGATTTCATCATCTCAACAAATGCAATGCTAAAGTGGAAAGACTGAGGTGAGAAGCCACCTAGGTGTTCCTTCGTATATACAAGAGAGGAACAGATTCCATTATGAGTGGGATGTTAATTTTGGAGGGGGTTATTCATGATGGGGGTAGATTTTTATATTATTTATTTTTTAAAAGGGGAGGGTTGTGGTTTCCTGCTTTCTCCCTGCACCTACAGCATTGTATTGAGTGACAATTACATTGTAATTACCGTATATACTCGAGTACAAGCCGACCAGAATATAAGCCGAGGCACCCAATTTTACCCCAAAAAAAAAAAAAAAAAAAAAATGGGAAAAACGTATTGACTCGAGTATAAGCCTAGGGTGAGAAATGCGCAGCTACTGTAAGTGTAAAAGAGGGTCAACAACGCCCATTTGCAGCCTCACTGTGCTTATTTGCAGCCTCACTGTGCCCATTTTTTATTTAAACTTGGTAGTTAAGGGTTACCAGATGCCCCCTAGCTGCAGCCAAAATTTGGGGTCTCTGGACCCAAAAAGTCCCGAAATAACATTGCCGCAGATGGACACAGTTGACCGATTTTGAGGCCCCGTATCTCGGGGCCACTTGGTGGTAGGAACCCCAAATTTGGATAGGTTGCAATGCTAGTTCCAAATTTGGGGTTCTTAGCACCAAGTGGCCCTGAGATACGAGGCCCCAAAGTCGGGTCGGAAAATGTCATTCTCTGCTGCAGAAAAGTGCTAGACTCCAGTATAAGCCGAGGGGGGCACTTTGAGCACAAAAAAAAAAAAATATGTACTGAAAAAAAAAAAAAACTCAGCTTATACTCGAGTATATACGGTACACGTATACCAGACCAATGC
>CM053030.1:6336197-6451197 GCA_028564925.1 Lithobates sylvaticus
TCTGCAGTGCACCCCCCATATCCAAACATTCCGTCTCCCTTCTCTGCAGTGCACCCCCAATATCCCAACATTCCGTCTCCCTTCTCTGCAGTGCACCCCCCATATCCCAACATTCCGTCTCCCTTCTCTGCAGTGCACCCCCCATATCCCAACATTCCGTCTCCCTTCTCTGCAGTGCATTTCCCTATATCCCAACATTCCGTCTCCCTTCTCTGCAGTGCATCCCCCCATATCCAAACATTCCGTCTCCCTTCTCAGCAGTGCACCCCCCATATCCCAACATTCCGTCTCCCTTCTCTGCAGTGCACCCCCATATCCAAACATTCCGTCTCCCTTCTCTGCAGTGCACCCCCATATCCCAACATTCCGTCTCCCTTCTCTGCAGTGCACCCCCCATATCCAAACATTCCGTCTCCCTTCTCTGCAGTGCACCCCCAATATCCCAACATTTCGTCTCCCTTCTCTGCAGTGCACCCCCCATATCCCAACATTCCGTCTTCCCTTCTCTGCAGTGCACCCCCCCATATCCCAACATTCCATCTCCCTTCTCTGCAGTGCATGTCCCTATATCCCAACATTCCGTCTCCCTTCTCTGCAGTGCATCCCCCCATATCCAAACATTCCGTCTCCCTTCTCTGCAGTGCATCCCCCCATATCCAAACATTCCGTCTCCCTTCTCTGCAGTGCATACCCCCCATATCCCAACATTCCGTCTCCCTTCTCTGCAGTGCAACCCCCATATCCCAACATTCCGTCTCCCTTCTCTGCAGTGCACCCCCATATCCCAACATTCCGTCTCCCTTCTCTGCAGTGCATCCCCCCCATATCCCAACATTCCGTCTCCCTTCTCTGCAGTGCATTCCCAATATCCCAACATTCCGTCTCCCTTCTCAGCAGTGCACCCCCATATCCCAACATTCCGTCTCCCTTCTCTGCAGTGCATTCCCAATATTCCATCTCCCTTCTCTGCAGTGCATTCCCGATATCCCAACATTCCGTCTCCCTTCTCTGCAGTGCAGCCCCCATATCCCAACATTCCGTCTCCCTTCTCTGCGGTGCACCCCCCATATCCCAACATTCCGTCTCCCTTCTCTGCAGTGCTTTCCCCATATCCCAACATTCCGTCTCCCTTCTCTGCAGTGCACCCCCCATATCCAAACATTCCGTCTCCCTTCTCTGCAGTGCACCCCCATATCCCAACATTCCGTCTCCTTTCTCTGCAGTGCACCCCCCATATCCAAACATTCCGTCTCCCTTCTCTGCAGTGCACCCCCCATATCCAAACATTCCGTCTCCCTGCTCTGCAGTGCATTTCCCCATATCCCAACATACCGTCTCCCTTCTCTGCAGTGCACCCCCAATATCCCAACATTCCGTCTCCCTTCTCTGCAGTGCACCCCCATATCCCAACATTTCGTCTCCCTTCTCTGTAGTGCACCCCCCATATCCCAACATTCCATCTCCCTTCTCTGCAGTGCATTTCCCTATATCCCAACATTCCGTCTCCCTTCTCTGCAGTGCATTTCCCTATATCCCAACATTCCGTCTCCCTTCTCTGCAGTGCATCCCCCCATATCCAAACATTCCGTCTCCCTTCTCTGCAGTGCACCCCCATATCCCAACATTCCGTCTCCGTTCTCTGCAGTGCATCCCCATATCCCAACATTCCGTCTCCCTTCTCTGCAGTGCATCTCCCATATCCCAACATTCCGTCTCCCTTCTCTGCAGTGCACCCCCCATATCCCAACATTCCGTCTCCCTTCTCTGCAGTGCACCCCCATATCCCAACATTCCGTCTCCCTTCTCTGCAGTGCACCCCCCCATATCCCAACATTCCGTCTCCCTTCTCTGCAGTGCATTCCCCATATCCAAACATTCCGTCTCCCTTCTCTGCAGTGCACCCCCCATATCCAAACATTCCGTCTCCCTTCTCTGCAGTGCATCCCCCATATCCCAACATTCCGTCTCCCTTCTCTGCAGTGCACCCCCATATCCCAACATTCCGTCTCCCTTCTCTGCAGTGCATCCCCCCCATATCCCAACATTCCGTCTCCCTTCTCTGCAGTGCATCCCCCCCATATCCCAACATTCCGTCTCCCTTCTCTGCAGTGCATCCCCAATATCCCAACATTCCGTCTCCCTTCTCTGCAGTGCATCCCCCATATCCCAACATTCCGTCTCCCTTCTCTGCAGTGCATCCCCCCATATCCCAACATTCCGTCTCCCTTCTCTGCAGTGCATTCCCCCATATCCCAACATTCCGTCTCCCTTCTCTGCAGTGCACCCCCCAAATCCAAACATTCCAGCTCCCTTCTCTGCAGTGCACCTCCCATATCCCAACATTCCGTCTCTCTTCTCTGCAGTGCATTCCCCATATCCCAACATTCCGTCTCCCTTCTCTGCAGTGCATCCCCCCATATCCCAACATTCCGTCTCCCTTCTCTGCAGTGCACCCCCCATATCCAAACATTCCGTCTCCCTTCTCTGCAGTGCACCCCCATATCCCAACATTCCGTCTGCCTTCTCTGCAGTGCACCCCCCCATATCCCAACATTCCGTCTCCCTTCTCTGCAGTGCGCACCCCCATATCCCAACATGCCATCTCCCTTCTCTGCAGTGCACCCCCATATCCCAACATTCCATCTCCCTTCTCTGCAGTGCATCCCCCATATCCCAACATTCCATCTCCCTTCTCTGCAGTGCACCCCCCATATCCCAACATTCCGTCTCCCTTCTCTGCAGTGCACCCCCCATATCCCAACATTCCGTCTCCCTTCTCTGCAGTGCATCCCCCCATATCCCAACATATCCCAACATTCCGTCTCCCTTCTCTGCAGTGCATTTCCCCATATCCCAACATTCCGTCTCCCTTCTCTGCAGTGCATCCCCATATCCCAACATTCCGTCTCCCTTCTCTGCAGTGCATTCCCCATATCCCAACATTCCGTCTCCCTTCTCTGCAGTGCACCCCCCCATATCCCAACATTCCATCTCCCTTCTCTGCAGTGCATTCCCAATATCCCAACATTCCATCTCCCTTCTCTGCAGTGCACCCCCCATATCCCAACATTCCGTCTCCCTTCTCTGCAGTGCATTCCCAATATCCCAACATTCCATCTCCCTTCTCTGCAGTGCACCCCCCATAGCCCAACATTCCGTCTCCCTTCTCTGCAGTGCATCCCCCCCCCATATTCCAATATTGCGTCTCCCTTCACTGCAGTGCATTCCCCCATATTCCAACATTCTTTGGGGTGCTCCGATGACAGCAGTAGGTTATAAACCTGCATAGTAATACATGGAGAGCACATTCACAGCCACCTCACATCCAGTCCACCACTGAGGGCTTCTATCCTCTGTTTCCAAACACAAGTGGTTGCTAAGGGCAACAATGCCAAATCAGTTATATGCAGGCCTTTTCCATGGCAACATCAATCACTCAGGAGAACATGTGGTGACCGATGTACCTGGATATAAAGGTCTGCAGGTGCTTAACTACCTCCAAAACCCAAGAGGTCTGATGTCGGGTGGCACCCGCTCCCATCAGTCTTCCACACACACACACAAAATATAAATAAATATATATATATATATATATATATATAATGGCAGTCATTGCAATTTTTTTTTTAGGTCAGATTGAAAAATTGCTGCGCAAATACTAACGCATTTTGAAAAATAAATAAATAAGTGGTACTTAACTCCTGTCCCCAGGACCCACTAACAGGCCACCTGTGATGTATTTCAGTTGCAAACCTGGCCTGTTATTGGGTCCCGAGGACAGGAGTTGAGAACCACCGCAGTAAAAGTTAGCCCAATTTTTTTTTTGTGAAATGTGTTAAAGTGACGCAGTGCCTTATTGCAAAAAATGGCCTGTCATGAGGGGGGGGGGGGGGGGAGACCTTTCCAGGCAGGAAGTGGTTAAATTTTTGTACGCCCGTGAAATAGCGACAAACATAAGTACCCTTTTATTTTTTACAGGCAACGCTTCAAAAGCCCCCCCCCCCCCCCCCCCCCCCCCCCCCCTCCCCCCCCCCCACCCCTCCCCCCCCCCCCCCCCCCCCATCTCCCCTCCACCCCCCCACCCCCCCCCCCCCCCCCCCCCCATAGGTCATCAGTTTAGTGTTTACGAAGGACGTCTGGTGCTAGAATTATTGCTCTCACTCTGGCGTGCGCAGCGATGTGTGTAGCAATAGACTGTTTCACGCATAGGCGCCCCCAAAACGCATTTGTTTTCATTGAGCCGTATAAGTTGGGGTGAGGGGCCCTAAAAATGTTTTGGGGGAGGTTGTGCTTGGGTGTGATAAAAAAATAAATACATTTTTTTTTAAAACTTAAAGTATAACCAAAAAGATAAAACTTTTTTAGTTTTGGATACAATGGAGAGGGATTAGAGCCCCCGTCAGGTGTTTATTGCTGTCTGTGTTTTCACCCCATTTGTCCCGTTTACCATTATCATCATTGAAAATAAAAAAAAACAAAAAAACAACAAAAAAATTTTGTGTTGTCCTCAGAAAAGTAATAGAGAGGAAATCTAATAAGTACTCTAGTTCTGGTGTCCCGGGAGGTCCCAAGGGATTCCCTTAATTTGTAGGGATTTCCTCTCATCTCCTGTTTGGCTATGGGACAGAAAGTGATGGGAAATCTCCGCAATCGGAAAAAAGGGCAAAAATAAACCTTGCAGGGGTTATAATCCTCTTACTCCATCAAAAAATAAAAAAAAAATAAAAAAAGGTTTTGCTTATTTTTTTTCATCGCAAAGGGGACAAAGTGTCCTCTGTGATGATTTAATACCCTGGCCTGTTTTTAGGAGCATTTTAATGCAATTTTTTTTTTTTAGGGTGGACCTCCGCTTTAATATAATTTTTTATTTTAGGGTGGACCTCCGCTTAAATGACACATGCACGGACTAAAAAGACCCCCCAATGCCTCCTTTGGACTCCACTGAATGTTTTGTAATACAGATCCAATGGCTGGCACTTGAATGCGACAGTTGCACAACTGTCGCGTTGAACACCTTAAAGGAGGGGCGCCACTGCCTCCGAAGTTTTTTTTTTTTTGTGACATTTATAAACAAATTTGTGTTTAAATTTGTTACTTACGGGTCCCGTTTTAAGTTTTCCCATTGCTTTTTCTCAATCAAATAACGCTTTATAAAAAACGATCTCCATAGTGGTCATGTGAAGCCCACAGGCATTCTCTTCCTGGATTTTGTGACGTGCATCTCCCAGAATGCAACGCCCGTTCGATCTTAGATCTCGCGCAGTAATGTTTATATAGGAGCGCCGTCAACAGCTTCGGTTGCCCTCACAACGGGCGGCGTCGTCGGAAGTCCAGCCCTGTTGTGATGGCAACTGAGTAACAACGTCACTTCAGGGTTCTAAAATCGCGCGGTAACTCGCGCCAGGCCGCCGCACAGACCCCTGGGAACAAGAAAAAAAAAAAGGATCCCAGGAGACAGTGCGGCACAAAAGGAAGTGTCGACCCCGCCCATATCCGCAATCCCCAGAACCCAGAAATGGCCAATATCTCAAGGAAAACAAAAAGGTAGATCTAAATAAAAATGTCCGATTGATATTTAAAAAAAGATAATATTTGGGAGCTATTGTTTTGAAATCGGGCGGAGCTCCACTTTGCAATGTAAATTCAAGTCACATGAAAGTCGCATCTTAGTCTATGGCACTCGAGTCCCACGATCGCGCAGGAATCTTTTTTAAAGTCGCTGCAGGTTGAAGACACATTATTCTGAACGGCTTTGATTGAACTACACGGGCTGCGACTTGTCATGTGACTTTGTTTGCAAAGTTGCACAAGTGCGAATGGAGCCTTTAGGTAAAAGGCGGCTCTGTGCAAGAATGTTGCAGCCAAAAAAAGGATTTGTATTGACAACCAGCGTTGTGCAAGACAGACGGAGCGAAACTCTGCCGGTATGGCGACCAGAGCTCAGCCCTTCTTGCGCAACACCAGCTGTCAATATCAATAAAGTTACATTCATGTAGTTGTGACCGGGTCACTTTAAATAATGCACAGCACCTGCCAACAACCCAAATCCTGGACAAAGATTTCTATGTACAACACACACATATATACACACACACACACACACACACTAAAAAATATTCTTAGGAAGTGTAATTGGGAATCTTTCCCCTCATCTACCACAACAGGTGCGGCCGCCTCTGACACGGTACACTGACAGATGGTTTGTGTAATGAATATTTATTCACCACGCGGCTCACGGACATCGGACTGATATGACCATCACCGGGGCCAACCAAGGATACCGAACTCCGAGGAGCAAAACAAAAAAAGGATTGCTGCTGCTGCACATTGCACCGACCCTCATTGCACCCAATGGTTTGGCCTCATGTTACCGATAGATTCATCGGTGTATCGTTCTACAACAAATATTATTACACCTACATAGTCACAACCCCTCATCTCACACACACGTAATACACTGGAGGAGCTCATCTACACTTCAACTTTACCACTCATTAAAGCTCCTACCGATTCCCCGCGGTGAAACCGACCCCACCCGCTGCAGCCGTCAGACAGGGAGAGGAGAGAGGCGGCGGGTCACATAAATGTGCGTTCAGCGCTCTAAAAAAACGGTGAAGAACGATTTTTTTTTTTTTTTTTATAAAACACATAGGATTATTAACCGCTACAATTCCGGGCACTTTCGCCCCCTTCCTTCCCAGCCCAATTTTCAGCTTTCTGCGCTCTCGTACTTTCAATGACAATTGCGCGGTCATGCTACGCTGTACACAAATTACATTTTTATCATTTTGTTTGCACAAATAGAGGTTTCTTTTGGTGGTATTTATTCACGACTCCGTTTTTATATTTTTTGCGATAAGCGAATAAATAAATATAATATATTTATATATATATATATATATATATATATATATATATATATATATATATATATATATATATATATATATATATATATATATATATATATATATATATATATATATATATATATATATATATATATATATATATATATATATATATATTTTTTTTTTCTTCTTTCCATTTTAAAAGAAATCCAATAAAATCTAATTTTGTCATAAATTTAAGCCAAAATGTATTCTGCTACATGTCTTTGATAAAAAAAAAAATTGTATAATAATTGGTTCGTGTGATCACGGACAGATGTACGCAAATGATCATGTACAGATGTGCGCAGGTGATCACAGACATGTGTGTGCAGATAATCATTGGCACATGTGATTTTAGTGGCACATATGTGGGGGACATGTGTTTTTATTATTTGGGGACTTGTGTGTTTACAGCTTTTTACTCGCTGATCACCAGTCTAGTGTAAAACACTGTAAATCGCTCATACTCACTGATCACCAGCCGGCTGCAGCGATCTGCTCTTTTCTCTCCAGCGACGACTTCCATGTGAGGAGAGACGATTGCCTAGCAACCGGCTGTTTGTTTACATCACGACAGCTGTGATTGGACACGGCCGTCATGTGATCAGGAGGGCCAATCACAGAGCCCTCCTGCCCATCCGAGTTGCGCAGTGTACGGGTGACACGATCGCGCCCCTGCGTGGGCACTCGCGATCCCCCTCCTTCTGAAGGACGTTCAGGTATGTCCAGTCAGAAGGAGAAAACGCCCACCCGGCCGTATATGTACATTGGCCGGGTGGGAAGTAGTTAAGCAGAAAGAATGGTGTAGTGCATAAAAGGGATCAACCACCACTTTAAGACCCCTTTCACACTGGGGCGGTTTTGCGCTGGAAATAGCCTGTGCAAAGCGGCTGAAAAACCGTCTCCCATTCATTGCAGTGTGTCTTTACACTGGGGCAGTGCGCTTGCGAGACGTTACGAAAAGTCCTGCAAGCAGCATCTTTGCGGTGAGTTAAGGGGGGCGCTGTATTTAGCGCTCCCCAAAACACCCTGCCCATTGCAATGAACGGGCAGCGCCACAAAATTAGAGATTTTACCATTTGGGGGAAAAAAACGCTCCGCTAGTGGTCGAAAACCAGCATAAAACGGTAGCTAAAACGGCGCTAATGTGCCGCAAAAACGAGCAGCGCTTTAGCGACAATGGTCGGGTGGCTCTGTGTGAAAGTATAGAGAAACAGGGGACGAAGGGTCTATCCAGACAGTTGCTGTGGCTGACCATAGATAATACCCATCAAGTAGGTTGTACTGGACTATCTCGGTACTGATACACAAGCAAAATTTTAATATTTATATGTATTAAAATTATTTTTATATTATAACTCGCTTGTGTATCAGTACCGAGATATGAAGCAGGTTGTACTGGACTATCTCGGTACTGAAACACAAGCGAATTAATATAAAAATAACTAATACATATAAAAATAACTACCATATTTATCGGCGTATAACACGCACCCCAAGTTTAGGAGGGCATTTTAAAAAAGGGAAAAAAAAAACGTTTTAGGAGGGAAGTTTAGGGAAGGAAAAAAAAAAAAAGAAAAAATTACATTTAAGAGTCATTTGCGGCCCTGCCCAGCGTCATTTGCGGCCTTGCCCACGTTTAAATTTCCCGCCGCCGAGACAGACCACGCAAGCGCCGCCGAAAAAGACTGAGCTGACTGTTCGGCTCCGCTCGGAGCCTCGCCTCCCTGCTGTTTCGGGAGCGAGCGCAGGGAGGCGGGACTACAAGCGGAGCCGAACAGTTGGCTCGGTCTTTTTCGGCGGCGCTTCGGCCTTATTGTCATTTTTTTTGTGAGGGATCGGCGTATAACACGCACCCACGACTTTCCCACGATTTTAAGGAGGAAAAAAAGTGCGTGTTATACGCCGATAAATACGGTAATACATATCAATATTAAAATTTGCTTGTGTATCAGTACCGAGATATCAAGTAGGTTGTACTGGACTAGGTATTATCTATGGTCAGCCACTGCAACTGTCTGGATAGACCCTTCTTGCCCCGTTTCTCTATACTAATTTGGATGGTACTCTTAATTATTGCTAGTTTTCTGTTATGTGAGGCAATACTCCTAAATTTCATATTTGCGTGAAAGTCTAAGATACAGACTTTAATAAGACTAATAAAACATGAGTTTCTAAATATGACCAAACAAAAGTGAAATGAAGAAACCCTCCTTTTTTTGCTGGGGGGTGGACTTACCTGTTTATCTACACTCTGAGGAGGAGGGGTGGGAGTGTTACAAGGATCGTCCCCCGAGGGAGCTTTTGGGGTAGTCTTGGAACAGGAGGAAGGCACCCGGTTGCCTCTTGCATTCAACACCAAAGAGTTGGCCGTCTGCCGAGCGGTCGAGTCTTCACAATGAGGAGAGTCCCCGAGCACAACACCTCCCTGCAACCAAAGAGGCAAAGGACACATTATTAGCGGACCATCAATCTCAGGACTGAGGAATCATTAATAGCTTATTATCTATAGAGCAGAGAATACAGAAACGTGTGCAGTGGAGCAACACAACCAGGTGGCAGAAGTCTTATTTGATTCATCTATTAAAAAAAAATGATTGTGTATAGCAGGGATATGCAAATAGTGGACCTCCAGCTGTTGCAAAACTACAAGTCCCATCATGCCTCTAGGTGTCATGTTTGTGGCTGTCAGAGTCTTGCCGTGCCTCATGGGACTTGTAGTTCTGTAACAGCTGGAGGTCCGCTAATTGCATATCCCCTGGTGTATAGTATAAAATGTTTAGTTAAACACTTCAATACCGGGGGGCACTTTCGCACCTTCCTGCCCAGGACAAAATTTCATCTTTCTGCGCTGTCCCTTTTTAAAACGACAATTGCGCGGTCACGCTACCCTGTACCCAAACTACATTTTTATAATTTAGCTCCCACAAATAGAGCTTTCTTTTGGTGGTCTTTGATCACCTCTGCGTTTTTTATTTTTTGCTAAACGAATAAAAAAAAATAAAAAATAAAAAATAATAAAAAAAAAAGTTGGTTATAAAATTTTATAAATAAGTAAGTTTTCTCCTTCACTGATGAGCTGCACTGATGGGCAGTGATAGGTGGCACTGATGGGCATTGATAGGTGGCACTGGCTTTCACTGATAGGCATCACTGGCACTGGTTGGCAGCTGCCTGGTGGTCTATGGTGGGCATCCCTGGTGGTCCAGTGTGGTGGCAATCCCTGGTGGTCCAGTGTGGTGGCAATCCCTGGTGGTCCAGTGTGGTGGCAATCCCTGGTGGTCCAGTGTGGTGGCAATCCCTGGTGGTCCAGTGCTGATAATCAGCACAGACACCCCCCCCCCCTGTCAGGAGAGCCACCGATCGTCTCTCCTCCACTTGTGTGTCAGATGCGAGTGAGGAAAAGCCGATCAACGGCTCTTCCTGTTTACAAACGTGATTGGACACGGCTGATCACGTGGTAAATAGCCTCTGTCAGAGACGCTGTATCTAGATCGGAGTTGTGGCGTGTCAGTCTGACACACCGCAACAACGATCGCCGTGATGCGCGCCCCCCCAGGGGCACGCAGCGGCCTGATAAACTGAGAAGGTCATGACGTCTGGTCAGGATATCGCGACCACTTTACCGACGTCATTTTGTGGGCGGCAAGTTGTAAAAAATAAAAAAAAAAAAAGCTACACCCAAGCACAAAAAACTAAAAAGAAACCAATCTGCCCTATTGGAGCTACAAAAACAAGCGCTAGAACTTTGAGCTTCAGACGTTTGGTTTCAGGCAACTTGGAGTAGTGAACATCTACAGAGAATGGATTGTAGCTTCAAGCTACAAAAACGCTGAGATGTGAATGGGGCCTAAACCTTCGAGGAGGTTTACTAGGGGATGCATCGATATTTCGGCCGCCAAAAATAGGCTTATCGGCATTTTGTCAATAGGGGAAAGTAAACTTAAAAAAAAAAAAAAGATCAAATGCTATCCAGGATAAGGTTCTTCTCCATCTGCCAGAATCCGGATAAAAACGGTACATTGTTCCCTGCATTCTATAATGGGACACAAGGATGCCCTCCATCTCCCCTCCTCTAGGTCCTCACTATGGAACCCTTAGCCGTAGCCTTGCGTAACAACCCTAATTAGGGCCATTAACTACTTCCCACTGTATATATAAGGCCGGGTGGGAGCCTTCTACTTCTGATCGGACGTTCCTGAAGTCCTTCAGCTTCAGAAGTAGGGGGATCGCCGGCGCAGCGGCGCAATCCCGATGCGCTCGTTTCACCCGGACACGGCGCATCTCGGATCGGCAGGAGGGCTCTGCGATTGTCCCTCCTGATCACATGACGGCTGTGTCCAATCACAGCTGTCATGTGATGTAAGCAATCAGCCGGTTGCTAGGCAATCAACTCTCCTCTCACGGAAGTCGTCGGTGAGGAGAGGAAAGCGGATCGCTGCAGCCGGCCGGTGATCAGTGAGTATTCGCTGTTTTTTTTACAGTTTTACACTCACTGATCACCAGTCTAGTGTAAAACACACATGTCCCCAAAACACACGTCCCCAAATAATAAAAACACACGTCCCAAATAATAAAAACACACGTCCCCAAATAATAAAAACACACGTCCCCAAATAATAAAAACACACGTCCCCAAATAATAAAAACACACGTCCCCAAATATGTTCCAGTAAAACAACATGTGCCAATGATTATCTGCACACATATGTCCGTGATCACCTGCACACATCTGTACATGATCATTTGCGTACATATGTCCACGATCACGCGAATCAATTATTATACACTTAACGGAATTTTTTTTTACTAAAAACATGTAGCAGAATACATTTTGGCTTAAATTTATGACAAAATTAGATTTTGTTGGATTTCTTTTAAAAAAGAAAGGAGAAATGTATTTTTTTTCAAAATTTCCGCAATTTTTTCACTTATAATCGCAAAAAATAAAAAACAGAGTCGTGAATAAATACCACCAAACTAAAGCTCTATTTGTGCAAACAAAATGAAAAAAAAATTCATTTGGGTACAGTGTAGCATGACCGCGCAATTTGTCATTGAAAGTGCGAGAGCGCTGAAAGCTGAAAATTGGTCTGGGAAGGAAGGGGGCGAAAGTGCCGGTATTGTAGTGGTTAATACAGGCCCTGTACGCACCAAACTTGCACTCTTCTCTTGAGGTTTGTGATCACCCCCCCCCCCCCCCAACCCCCACCTGTCTCCGCCCTGCATCATTCAGGAATTTGGAATAAAATTAGCAACTTTAAAAAGGTGAACCACAGCAAGTCAGAAATTCTCAATATCTCCTTGTTGAGGGGGGCGGCTTTAAAAAAAAAAACAAAAAAACAACTTCCGTCCTCATTTCCATTCAAGACTCAATATCCCAACAGACGCGTCCCGACTCTTTTTGGCGATTTTCACCCCCCCTCCCCCCTTCTTAAAAAGAAAACTCAGGCAGATCTGTCATCTTACGCCACCAAACGGCTCTCTTGGTTTGGAAGGATCAATGCACTGAAAATGGATGTCCTACCCCAGGTTTCTCCATTTATTCCAAACATCTACATACCGACCTCGTCCTTGGTCGATTGTTCTTCAATTTTATTTGGGGGGCGGGTTCGGCTCGTCCCAGGATAAAAATATGACACCTCATCTCTCCCAAGGGGGGGGGGGGGGGAGCTGGATTCCCAGATGCTTCTCTTTACCACAAAGCGGCGGTACTTACACGTTTGGTGGACTGGTTTCACTATACTACAAACCAAACTATGGGTCCAATTAGAGGGTCACTTAACCACTTCAGCCCCGGACCAATTGGCAGCCAAAGGACCAGGCCCCTTTTTGCGATTCGGCACTGCGTCGCTTTAACTGACAATTGCGCGGTCGAGCAACGTGGCTCCCAAACAAAATTGACGTCCTTTTTTTTTCCCCACAAATAGAGCTTTCTTTTGGTGGTATTTGTTCGCCCCTGCGGTTTTTATTTTTTGCGCTATAAACAAAAATAGAGCGACAATTTTGAAAAAATGCATTATTTTTTGCTTTTTGCTATAATAAATATCCCCAAAAAATATATAAACATATTTTTTCCTCAGTTTAGGTCGATACGTATTCTACATATTTTTGGTTAAAAAAAAGAAAGAAAAAAAAACGCAATTAGCGGTTATTGATTGGTTTGCGCAAAAGTTATAGCGTTTACAAAATAGGGGATAGTTTTATAGCATTTTTATTAATATTTTTTTTTTTTTTTTTTTTTACTAGTAATGGCGGCGATCAGAGGTTTGTTTACACAGACCTCTCCCCGTTCTTCAGCTCCGTGACCTGATCGCGGGACACCAGCGGCGATCGGGTCCACTGGTCCCGCGGCCGGGGTCACGGAGCTCCCGACCGGGTCGCGAGCGCGCCGCGCGCAACCCACGGGCAGGCAACTTAAAGGGGACGTACAGGTACGTGGTTTTGCCTGCCCGTGCCATTCTGTAGACGTATATCTACATGAGGCGGTCGGGAAGCGGTTAAACCCGATTGAGCGCCGCACTCTACCGCAGACTCCAGCAGATTGTCGTAAAGATACGTCTCCTTTGGCTAAATCTTACTCGCCAGAGACTTCAAATATGGGATGGATTCAACTCAACCTCAACTGGTACCGTGTCTAAACAGTTAGGCCCCATGACTCCATTCTTTGGGACCCCTGCCTTCCCACCGGCTGCAAGTTGAATTTTGGCGTAAGGCTCGATTCACATCTATGCATTTTGCTTTTGAGCGTTTTTTGCGGCGCTTGCCACGTTTTTGGACACGCGTTTTTACTGCGATTTTGCTGTTTTTTTTTTTTTACACTGTGGTTGCTTAGCAACCGGCTATATACAGTGTAAAAAAAATAAACACGCAAATCGCGGTACTTGCATTTTGGATGCGAGTCCATTGACTTCTATTACATGCAAAACGCTGCATTTTGCATGAAAAAAAAAAGTCCCAACCCTTTCCAAAAACACAGAGGCACAAAACTGCATTGATGTGAACATGTTCCATAGGAACCCATGTTAAAAAATTTCCCTGCATTTCTGCAAAATGCATCAAAAAACGCGTTAGTGTGAATCGAGCCTAAAGGAGGAATGTAGGAGACTCGCCCAAGTCCTCCGTGTAGACCCATCTCTAAATGACAGAGTCCCCTTCCCAACCAGAGGAGACAAGCCCTATCCTTTTGCCGTAGTTCCCCCCCTCCCTGTCGGATATCCTATCTGAACCGTCAGGATTTGAAGAAATGCCCCTTGCAGGCTGATCCCCCCCTACCCATGTAGCTCCTCTCCTTCCGTACGCGTTGCATCCCAGGGGGGGGCCGGACTTCATGCTTGGACGCAACACGTACGGAAGGGGAAGGGCTACGTCTGATGTCAACCGCAGCTGTCTCCCCATGTGGGTTTTAAGTACAAGTGCTCGTATGTCGGCACTTATCGAAGTGCTTCTTTTGCAAGTGCGATTCTTTTATTACTTATAAATTTGATAGCAGAGAGCACTACACGTTTCTTATTTATAGCCGAGAGCGCTACACGTTTCTTATTTATAGCAGAGAGCACTACACGTTTCTTATTTATAGCCGAGAGCGCTACACGTTTCTTATTTATAGCCGAGAGCACTACACGTTTCTTATTTATAGCCGAGAGCACTACACGTTTCTTATTTAAAGCAGAGAGCACTACACGTTTCCTATCTATAGCAGAGAGCACTACACGTTTCCTATCCATAGCAGAGAGCACTACACGTTTCCTATCCATAGCAGAGAGCACTACACGTTTCTTATTCATAGCAGAGAGCACTACACGTTTCCTACTCATAGCAGAGAGCACTGCACGTTTCCTACTCATAGCAGAGAGCACTGCACGTTTCCTATTCATAGCAGAGAGCACTACATGTTTCTTATTTATAGCAGAGAGCACTACACGTTTCTTATTTATAGCAGAGAGCACTACACGTTTCTTATTTATAGCAGAGAGCACTACACGTTTCTTATTTATAGCAGAGAGCACTACACGTTTCTTATTTATAGCAGAGAGCACTACACGTTTCTTATTTATAGCAGAGAGCACTACACGTTTCTTATTTATAGCAGAGAGCACTACACGTTTCTTATTCATAGCAGAGAGCACTACACGTTTCTTATTCATAGCAGAGAGCACTACATGTTTCTTATTTATAGCAGAGAGCACTACACGTTTCTTATTTATAGCAGAGAGCACTACACGTTTCTTATTTATAGCAGAGAGCACTACACGTTTCTTATCTATAGCAGAGAGCACTACACGTTTCTTATCTATAGCAGAGAGCACTACACGTTTCTTATCTATAGCAGAGAGCACTACACGTTTCTTATCTATAGCAGAGAGCACTACACGTTTCTTATCTATAGCAGAGAGCACTACACGTTTCTTATTCATAGCAGAGAGCACTACACGTTTCTTATCTATAGCAGAGAGCACTACACGTTTCTTATCTATAGCAGAGAGCACTACACGTTTCTTATCTATAGCAGAGAGCACTACACGTTTCTTATTTATAGCAGAGAGCACTACACGTTTCTTATTTATAGCAGAGAGCACTACACGTTTCTTATTTATAGCAGAGAGCACTACACGTTTCTTATTTATAGCAGAGAGCACTACACGTTTCTTATTTATAGCAGAGAGCACTACACGTTTCTTATTTATAGCAGAGAGCACTACACGTTTCTTATTCACAGCAGAGAGCACTACACGTTTCTTATTTATAGCAGAGAGCACTACACGTTTCTTATTTATCTTTGTCGGGATCCTGGCGATTTTGAACCATCAATGATCCCAATGGGATGTTGATGCTTGAATCAAATCTGGCGTTCTTACAAGGTCTGCACGGGGGAGAATATTGTGACCACGCTCCTGGATATTTATCCCTTTATGGGAAAGCCTGTTTGACCCTTTGTTGACTGGGGGGTCCTGGCGCTGAGGTGAGCAGCTTAGAATGTCTAAAAAGGTGGAGGTTTTGCACGTCTGACATGGAATTCATTGTTTACAAAGGCACAACGTCACTTTATTGTGAATCTGCGTCTTCGTATATGGATTCTCTCTTCGTGAACTTTTATTAGCGCTGCATTATTTTATATGGTGCTGTAAATTTACCAGTGTTCAGCTCCTGTCTGCATGTGCTTATGATATTTGCGCTGGTATATTTCATTACTGTGATCGCCATTACTAGTAAAAAAAATAAATTAAAAATATCCCATAGTTTGTAGACACTATAACTTTTGCGCAAACCAATCAATATACGCCTATTGGGATTTTGACAAAAATAGAATACATATTGGCCTAAATTGATTTAGAAATTAGATTTTTATTGGATGTTTTTATAGCAGAAAGTAAAAAAAAAAAAAATTATTTTTTAATTCCCGACCGCCTACTGCATATATACGTCAGCAAAATGGCACAGGCAGGCAAAATCACGTACCTGTACGTGATCCTTTAAATGCCTGCCCGTGGGTCGCGTGCGCGCCGCCAGCGGCGCGCTCGCGACCTGGTCTGGAGCTCCGTGACCACGGCCGCAGGACCGCGATCGGGTCACGGAGCTGAAGAACGGGGAGAGGTCTGTGTAAACAAACCTCTCCCCGCGCTTCCTACACTGCCTGTCATTGATTGGCTGTTCCCTGTCATCGGGGAAAGCCGATCAATGACGTCAGATGTCAGCCCCGCCCCCTAATGTAAAAAACACAACACACGTCACAGCCCATAACCCCTCCCCTTCCCCTAGTGGTTAACTCTTTCATGCATTTAAATAGCATTGATTGCTGTATAAATGACAATGGTCCCAAAAATGTATCAAAAATGTCCGATGTGTCCGCCATAATGTCGCAGTCATAAAAAAAAAAAAAAAAAAAAAAAAAAAAAAAAAAAAAAAAAAAAAAAAAAAAAAAAATCGCAGATCGCCACCATTAATAGTAAAAAAATAAAAATGCTATAAAACTATCCCCTATTTTGTAAACGCTATAACTTTTGCGCAAACCAATCAAAATCGCTAATTGCGATTTTTTTACCAAAAATATGTAGAATACGTATCGGCCTAAACGGAGTAAAAAACATTTTATATATTTTTGGGGAATTTTTATTATAGCAAAAGGCAAAAAATATTGCATTGTTTTCAAAATTGTCGCTCTATTTTTGTTTATAGCGCAAAAAAATAAAAAAAACGCAGGGGCGATCAAATACCACCAAAAGAAAGCTCCATTTGTGGGGGGGGGGAAAAAAAGGACGCCAATTTTGTTTGGGAACCACGTTGCACGACCGCGCAATTGTAAGTTAAATCGTCGCAGTGCCGAATCTCAAAAAAGGGGCCTGGTCCTTTGGCTGCCAATTGGTCCGGGGCTGAAGTGGTTAATTGTCTTTTTATAGCGCACAAAAAAAAATAAAAAATAAAAAAAAAAAAAAAATAATAAAAACGCAGCAGGTGATCAAATACCACCAAAAGAAGGCTGCATTTGTGGAAACATTTAAAAAATGAAATAAAATTGGGGTACAGCGCCGCAAAGCCACACAATTGTCAGTTAAAAAAGCGCAGTGCCATATTGCAAAAAAATAAAAAAATCGTAAATGTTGGTTAAATGGGGGCCAAACACAGCTCTGGCAGCAAAAGGGTTAAAAAGGAAAGCCGATTTCCCATGACTTCTGTGGTACACGGAGGGATGACGAATCTGTAGGGAACGATTCTCCTTCATAAAATTGCTGCGTCTAACCTGCCCGCGTTGGGCGATATTTCATGCAATGTGTGTATTCCAAGAAATATTTGTGGCACAGAGGTCATCACCGAATTCCAAGGTCACCTGCGGAAAGGTTCTGTGTGTGTCCTGGGATGGCTCCATTCCTCAGTATTGTATGGGTACCGTGCCAACACAACACTGGGTGCTGCCAGCATGTATCCAGGACACAGCGCACAGCTCCAGCCGCTTACAGAAGACAATGAAGGGAGTTGCTGCTCAGGAGATCAGACAGGAGGGTTTAGAAGCTTTACCTCGCCAAGTGTACACCGCGCCGGAGGTCATACAGCGAGGGGGGAAAAAGTATTTGACCCCCTGCTGATTTTGTACGTTTGCCCGCTGATGAAAAAACAGTCTATCATTTTATCGGTCGGTTTATTGTAACAGTGAGAGATTTAAAAAAAAAAAAAAAAAAAATTATCCAGAAAAAACGCATTTCAAAAAAAAGTTTGAAATGGATTTACATTATAACCACTTTCAGCCCCGGACCAATTGGCAGCCAAAGGACCAGGCCCCTTTTTGCGATTCGGCACTGCGTCGCTTTAACTGACAATTGCGCGGTCGTGCGACGTGGCTCCCAAACAAGATTGGCGTCCTTTTTTCCCCCACAAATAGAGCTTTCTTTTGGTGGTATTTGATCGCCCCTGCGGTTTTTATTTTTTGCGCTATAAACAAAAATAGAGCGACAATTTTGAAAAAAAATACAATATTTTTTACTTTTTGCTATAATAAATATCCCCCAAAAAATATATAAAAAAATGTTTTTTCCTCAGTTTAGGCCGATACGTATTCTTCTACATATTTTTGGTAAAAAAAAACACACAATTAGCGATTATTGATTGGTTTGCGCAAAAGTTATAGCGTTTACAAAATAGGGTATAGTTTTATAGCGTTTTTATTAATATTTTTTTTTTTTTTACTAGTAATGGCGGCGATCAGTGATTTTTATTGTGACTGCGACATAATGGCGGACACATCGGACATTTTTGGGACCATTTTATTTGTCGTCATTTATACAGCAATCAGTGCTAGATAAATGCATTGATACCTGTATAAATGACACTTGCAGTGAAAGAGTTAACCACTAGGGGGAGGAGTTATGGGCTGTGACGTGTGTATTTTTTTTACTATTAGGGGGCGGGGCTGACGTCATTGATCGGCTTTCTCTATGACCGGGAACAGCCTATCAGTGACAGGCCAGTTCTTCAGCTCTGTGATCCGATCGAGGGACACCAGCGGCGATCGGGTCCGCTGGTCCCGCAGCCACGGAGCTCTCGACCAAGTCGCGTGCGCGCCCCCCCCCCCCCCCACCCACGGCTAGGCAATTAAAGGGGACGTATATACACGTCCTTTTGCCTAGCCGTGCCCTTCTGAGGACGTATATATACAGTGGGCGGTCGGGAAGCGGTTAATGAGTGAAATAAATATTTGGATTCCCCATCAGCCAGCAAGATTTCCGTCTCCCAGGTGTCTTCTAAACAGGAAACGAGCTGAGATTAGGAGCACTCTTCTCCTCTCTCTTAAAGGGAGTGCTCCTAATCTCAGCTTGTTACCTTTATAAAAAAAAAATAAAAAAAAAAGACACCTGTCCACAGAATCAGATTCCAATCTCTCCACCATGACCAAAGATCTGTCTAAGGATGTCGGGGAGAAGATTGTAGATCTACATCTTGTTGACCTGAAAATCCTTGGAGGTTAAGGTTTGCTATAATGGGCATCTATTTACTCTGTGCCAACCCCGTCTTTTATATTTTCCCCAAAAATTGGGTCATTTATTGTGTTTTTGGGCTCCCAAACCTTTGCGATAATACAGTGCGACATAAAAAAAAAAAAAAAAAAATTGGAACACCATTTTATTCTCTAGGGTAGGGGGGTCTCCAAACTTTCTAAAGAGTCAGTTTACTGTCCTTCAGGCTTTAGGGGGGCTGGACTGTGCCCAGTGGGAGTAAAAAATGCCTGATTTTTGGTATCAGGGGGAGAAATAGTTTGTTTACAATTTTTGGTGTCAGTGGAAGGAATGGTGCCTCATCGTCGGTGTCAGTGGAAGGAATGGTGCCTCATCGTCGGTGTCAGTGGAAGGAATGGTGCCTCATCGTCGGTGTCAGTGGAAGGAATGGTGCCTCATCGTCGGTGTCAGTGGAAGGAATGGTGCCTCATCGTCGGTGTCAGTGGAAGGAATGGTGCCTCATCGTCGGTGTCAGTGGAAGGAATGGTGCCTCATCGTCGGTGTCAGTGGAAGGAATGGTGCCTCATCGTCGGTGTCAGTGGAAGGAATGGTGCCTCATCGTCGGTGTCAGTGGAAGGAATGGTGCCTCATCGTCGGTGTCAGTGGAAGGAATGGTGCCTCATCGTCGGTGTCAGTGGAAGGAATGGTGCCTCATCGTCGGTGTCAGTGGAAGGAATGGTGCCTCATCGTCGGTGTCAGTGGAAGGAATGGTGCCTCATCGTCGGTGTCAGTGGAAGGAATGGTGCCTCATCGTCGGTGTCAGTGGAAGGAATGGTGCCTCATCGTCGGTGTCAGTGGAAGGAATGGTGCCTCATCGTCGGTGTCAGTGGAAGGAATGGTGCCTCATCGTCGGTGTCAGTGGAAGGAATGGTGCCTCATCGTCGGTGTCAGTGGAAGGAATGGTGCCTCATCGTCGGTGTCAGTGGAAGGAATGGTGCCTCATCGTCGGTGTCAGTGGAAGGAATGGTGCCTCATCGTCGGTGTCAGTGGAAGGAATGGTGCCTCATCGTCGGTGTCAGTGGAAGGAATGGTGCCTCATCGTCGGTGTCAGTGGAAGGAATGGTGCCTCATCGTCGGTGTCAGTGGAAGGAATGGTGCCTCATCGTCGGTGTCAGTGGAAGGAATGGTGCCTCATCGTCGGTGTCAGTGGAAGGAATGGTGCCTCATCGTCGGTGTCAGTGGAAGGAATGGTGCCTCATCGTCGGTGTCAGTGGAAGGAATGGTGCCTCATCGCCGGTGTCAGTGGAAGGAATGGTGCCTCATCGTCGGTGTCAGTGGAAGGAATGGTGCCTCATCGTCGGTGTCAGTGGAAGGAATGGTGCCTCATCGTCGGTGTCAGTGGAAGGAATGGTGCCTCATCGTCGGTGTCAGTGGAAGGAATGGTGCCTCATCGTCGGTGTCAGTGGAAGGAATGGTGCCTCATCGTCGGTGTCAGTGGAAGGAATGGTGCCTCATCGTCGGTGTCAGTGGAAGGAATGGTGCCTCATCGTCGGTGTCAGTGGAAGGAATGGTGCCTCATCGTCGGTGTCAGTGGAAGGAATGGTGCCTCATCGTCGGTGTCAGTGGAAGGAATGGTGCCTCATCGTTGGGTGTCAGTGGAAGGAATGGTGCCTCATCGTTGGGTGTCAGTGGAAGGAATGGTGCCTCATCGTTGGGTGTCAGTGGAAGGAATGGTGCCTCATCGTTGGGTGTCAGTGGAAGGAATGGTGCCTCATCGTTGGGTGTCAGTGGAAGGAATGGTGCCTCATCGTTGGGTGTCAGTGGAAGGAATGGTGCCTTATCGTTGGTGTCAGTGGAAGGAATGGTGCCTTATCGTTGGGTGTCAGTGGAAGGAATGGTGCCTTATCGTTGGTGTCAGTGGAAGGAGTGGTGCCTTATCGTTGGTGTCAGTGGAAGGAATGGTGCCCTATTGTTGGTGTCAGTGGAAGAAATAGTGCCTCAAGGGCCTGATAAAAAGGCAAAAAAAGGGCTGCAGTTTGGAGACCACTGCTCTAGGGTGTCTGCTTTCATAAAATGTATAACGTATTGTGGGGTTTTATGTAATCTTCAGGCCTAAAGGGATTTTGTTAAAGGTGTGCAAAAATCAGCCCTGGCTGTGAAAGGGTTAAAAGATAAGTTCACCTTCGGGAACATGTTACATGTTCCTCTTGTAAAATTTGTTAAAAAAAATAAAATAAACTGGTTAACTTTTAGCTGGCTCCGAGATTCACAGCAAATCCGTCAAGCCCTGGCCTGGGCTCACCCACCCATCAGGGCATTTTAATATTTGCATAACTTCTCCCAAGACCCAGTCCACCCCTTGTACCAGGACGGAGGGCTCCTGAGAGGAGTACTGAGGGCACGGTGCTGTACATCCCTTCCTGAAAACATCACAGCTCCCTGCCCCAGAGCTCCTCTTAGGAGCCCTCAGAGGGCGGGTTCTTGGGCCGAGTTATGCAAATATCAACGTGGCTTGATGGGTGGGTGTCCCTAGGGCACACAATGGGCGAGTGTCTCTAGGCAACGCCCACGTGATGCCCGCCCTCCATGATAGGGAAAACTGAAATCCAGTGAATGAAAGTGGTGGGCCAGAGACACAGGCTGGGGGGTGCTAAACGTTGGATGTCCCCCTAGCCAGGAGAAGAAGAGGTGGCCTGACCTGCATTGTAGAGAGAAGCACAGAGACCCAGTGATGACATGAATGGCTCTAATGAAAATGTAAAAGCTTTTATTTAAAAAACGGCATTGGTATGTAGAGGGAGAGGGGGGGGGGGGGGGCATTGAATACAAAACATTTGTAGATTAAACTTCAGCTTTATTGCGATGCAAAGACTGCTTGGTGTGTGTTTGAAGTCCAATCCTGCGGAGGAAACAGTTACCTTGGTGCAGCGGATTTGCTTGTAGATTTCCGTTTGTTGTCTTATCCGGAACTCCAGGTCAGAAACCTGAGCCTGCAACCAGGTCCACCGACAGATAATGGCCGCCCGCTCCACCGCCCACCTCCATTCCGAATGCCGGGGAGACCTGAAGAGAAATACAACAGTCAGTTTTATATTCAATCTACCCTACCGAGACATACAAGAAAGTCAATATATACACAAAGCAATGACATGGGGAGGGGGGGCGCCCTGTACATGGGGGGATGGGTCCTGTACAATAACCAGCATATGGGGACGTTCTATAGGAAGATAAAAAATATTTCGAACAATTGCCATTCATTTCTCAGGGCTCATGCTGGGAAATTATGGAACTAGCAATGAAAAATCTTCCACCAGCCACACAAAAAGGGAGGTAGAAGAGTCATCACAAGACTCTGAGTCCCGGGGGAGATCACTAACTCTGCGTCCCCAACCCCCCCCCCCCCCCCGCACAGAGCCTGACCCCAAGTCATGTTTACATCTGACAGGAAACAACCAAGATTTCTGGTAGAACAGAATGCATAAGATGTGACCTCATAACACACAAGAGTCACCTCTTCTACAACACACACCATACAGCGAGCGCACACCACACGGCGCACACCCATTACTCAGCTAAACACTTGAAGGCTCTGCAATTTCTGGCAGTTTGTATACATGTGAAAATAATGATTTTTTGCTAGAAAAAAAATTACTTAGAACTCCCACGTGTTTTGGGTGTTCAAGTAAATTTCTAAACCCCCCCCCCCCCCCAAAAAAAAAATGTGTGATTATATATATATATATATATATATATATATATATATATATATATATATATATATATATATATATATATATATATATATATATATATATATAATATATATATATATATATATACACACATACACACACATATATACACATACACAATTCTTGCAACAAAATCTCACATTAAACAAAAAAAATAAATAAAAAAGCGCTAAACTTTACTGGTTTAGTTTTTTTCTAGCAAAAAAATTAAAAAAATGATTTTAACTTGAAAACCAACAAATGTCAGAAAAAGGTTTAGTGTTTAAACTTTTTTTCACTTACACACAAAGTCCATTTCATTGACTAATTGTTACAATGTTTATACTTAAAGAGGAAAGAAATATATTTTTTTTAAAGTCAGTAGCTACAAATACTGCAGCTGCTGACTTTTAAAATAATGACACTCACCTGTCACAGGGTCCAGCGGCACCCGAGGCCGAAACCGTCCCTCGGTCCTCGGTTGCTGCTGCCGCCGCCGCCGCCGCCATCTTGGGTATGGGAATCAGGAAATTAAGTGTTGCGGCTTCACTTCCTGGTTCCCTACTGCACATGCGCGAGTCGCACAGCGCAATAGGAATGCTCCGCACTGTCTCTGGGACTCGTGTGTGTGTCCCGGCAGACAGCCCGGCGGGACAGGAAGAGGCATAGACTCCCATGGGAGTTTATGCCCAGAAGTGGGTGCAAATACCCGGTTCCAACCAGTCCCACAGCCGGAGTCTACGGTCCCAGAAGGAAGAGGGGTGAAGACGGATGCGGCCTCCAGCGGGGACAGCGCAGGCTTCGGTTTCAGGTAAGTGCCACATAATGGGCTCGTAGGGAATGCATACTAGCACATTATGCTTATACTTTGCAGTGAAGAAAAGAGGAAGTAAAACCCAATCAGGGTTTACTTCCTCTTAAAAAAAAATGTTTTATTGCTGTCACAGGGAATGTAAAGATCCGCGTGACAGGTCCTCTTTATGGAGGGATCTGGGGGGAGGGGGTCTATAAGACCTCAAATACCTCCTTTGCCCTTGAAAGAATTCAAAACCGCCAAGATCTGCATTTTTAAATATTTTTGATTGTCAAAAAAACAAAAAAATAAAAAAAAAAAAAATAAAAATTGTGCAGATGACATCCAGGTAAACCAGAAGTGGTCATGTCTCCCGGGTTACCATAGTGATGACCCAATGAAAGCCGATTCCGAAGCTTGCTTTTGGTCTCGGACTAGCCGGCGGATGCGCGAGCAAGTAGCTCGGGTCTTCTGGTGGGATAGGAGAGCCCCAGAGCCGTGGTAGGCATTGGGAGGAGGATAATGATGGGTCCCACTATGCGTCTTCGGGACACACCGCAGTGTCTTGGGAGCGTGCACACACACACACACACACACACACACACACACACACAAGTGCCTCTATAGCAATGGTTTTGTTTTGTTTTTTTTATTGAATCCCGCAAAAAGCACTAGCGTGGCATCACATGACACTACCACCTGCCAAAACACAAACAGGAGGTTTAATTTCTGCCAAGGCCACACCCCCCAGACACAGTCATTGTAGTTAAAGGGGGAGTAGTGGGGGGCGGCGGTTGGACACACAGCTCAGACATGCGCAAAATGTAAACAAACCCTTAAAAAGTGGTATGTAATCTGAGACCTGAGTGAAAGGAGACACATGCACAGCTGAGGCTGTCATTGATTTGCGGTGTACTGGGAAGGGAGGCGGCAGGGATGTCTGCTTGGTGTCGGCAGACACTGTCAGAAGGGACTAGTAAAGTCAAGAAATGCTTGAAAGCCAGCATTTTCAAGAAGGTGTCCAATCAGTCCAGTCACCGGACGCGACGGGGGATGGATGGATAGAGAGTCACCGGACGCGACGGGGGATGGATGGATAGAGAGTCACCGGACGCGACGGGGGATGGATGGATAGAGTCACCGGACGTGACGGGGGATGGATGGATAGAGTCACCGGACGCGACGGGGGATGGATGAATAAAGAGTCACCGGACGCGACGGGGGATGGATGAATAGAGAGTCACCGGACGCGACAGGGGATGGATAGAGAGTCACCGGACGCGACGGGGGATGGATGGATAGAGAGTCACCGGACGCGACGGGGGATGGATGAATAGAGAGTCACCGGACGCGACAGGGGATGGATGAATAGAGAGTCACCGGACGCGACGGGGGATGGATGAATAGAGAGTCACCGGACGCGACGGGGGATGGATGAATAGAGAGTCACCGGACGCGACGGGGGATGGATGAATAGAGAGTCACCGGACGCGACGGGGGATGGATGAATAGAGAGTCACCGGACGCGACGGGGGATGGATGAATAGAGAGTCACCGGACGCGACAGGGGATGGATGAATAGAGAGTCACCGGACGCGACAGGGGATGGATGGATAGAGTCACCGGACGTGACGGGGGATGGATAGAGAGAGTCACAAGTCTTCTCTTAGTATAGGAAAAGGATGTCCTATCAGTCACATGGACCCCGTTAACTCTTCAGCTCCCATGGCTCTCCTGAAATGCCCCCTCTGATGAAGGTGATGTCACACACACACAGAAATGAATACTAATCCTGGCAGTTCTGTTCCCTGGAAAGAGCGGCAGCTTTATAAATAAACCAGAAAGCGGTGGGCGGAGACATCCTTTGTACTGGAGTGCTCTGCGATCGTTGCAGATAGGAGAACCCTTCCATGGAGCGCGCCGTCTGTTCATGGAAGGTTACTTATCACACCCCGACCCGTCCTCCTGACCACAGAGATATAAAAACTGCTGATCACCGGCCCGCAGCACCTCCCTTATATAGACGCTTCATGAGAACCTCGCACCATTCCTTCCATTAATACAGATGGGACAGTTAGGAGCAGCCGCTCTCTCAGGGTTCCTCCAGAGGTTTCTAGGGGTACCCTGAGCTGTGACAAAATTAACCCCCCCCCCCCCCCTCTGCAGCATTCTAATGCCAACACCATTTGGCAGAACCAGTGTCATGGCAGCGCACATTCAGTGTGGCGCTCTGATCACCATCAATGTGCCATTTTTTTTTCAGTGACCACCACAAATTTTGTGTTAGAGGATCCCCCCATCCCCCCCCCCCCAAAACCTGAACATTTCAAGGGTTCTTGTGGGGTCAGATAGTTGAGGCAGACTGGTCTGCACAAACTCCAAGTATCCAGTAGCGGGGGGGGGGGGGGTTGGATTTTAAATTGGTCACAGCTCAGGGTACCCCTAGAAACCTCTGGAGGAAACCTGAGAGCGCGGCTGCTCCTAACTGTCTCATCCGTTTTGTATTAATGGAAGGAATGGTGAGAGGTTCTCATGAAGTGGCTGTATAAGGGAGGTGCTGCGGGCTGGAGATCACAGCACTCACCCCGACAATGTCTTAAACGATCCCACCATCTTTGTTCAGGGATCATCCAAAGGACGCCACCTACTTCCTCCTGGACTGAGGTGCCGGCTCAGAGATGACGGTGCCTGTGCAATTCTTGACTGTTCACCAAGAATGTTTAACCTAGCTCAGCCCCCTGCTGCAGCCTCTCACCTTATAGCAGTGTGATGGAAAACCGGAGGAATTCCTTCCTTCCGTCTGCAGCAGACTGATTGCACCATCTCAGCCTAGGCAGTCAACAACTGAACAATGACTTAATGATTAAAAGATGAAGCTTTTCTATAAAAAGCAGGAGATATGCAATTGGCGGACCTCCAGCTGTTGCAGAACTACAAGAGGCATAGCAAGACTGACAGCCACAAGCATGATGGGACTTGTAGTTTTGCAACAGCTGGAGAAAGAAAGAAAGAAAGAAAGAAAAAGAAAGAAAGAAAGAAAGAAAGAAAGAAAGAAAGAAAGAAAGAAAGAAAGAAAGAAAGAAAAGAAAGAAAGAAAGAAAGAAAGAAAGAAAGAAAGAAAGAAGATCCAGTTGTGCAAGATTCAGTGTAACCCTTACAGATAGCAAGGAGGTCAATGATGCATGCACACTTGCGCACCGGCTGCGGGGGCGGACAATTCCGCGTGCGCACGCACACACACACACACACCGGCTGCGAGCGGACAATTACGCTTTTTTTTATTCTAAAAATTGTAAGGATTTATAATTAACTTTAATAAAACTTTTTTTTTTTTTTCACCATTGGGGAAAATTCCCTTGAATTTGTCCCAGAGGAAGGAAAACTCCAATCAGTGAGTAGAATTTGCTGTCCCCACTGGAAGATTTCCCCCTGCTCAGGTAACCTCTGGATTTCCTCACTTTCTCTGTGACAACTGTTAGGCCCCCATGCACACGAGACGCAGATGCAAACTCTGCTGAACGCATGTTTTAAAAAGCAGAAACCTGCGTTTAAAAACGCGCGTTTTGCTGCGTTTTCATGTTGCGTTTAGATGCGTTTGCGTCTATAAGCGTTTGTAAAGATATCATATAGACCCTCCCCAAGCTCAGAAAACATTATTAACTATTTCTGCCGTTTTGATCAGAGTGAGCAGCAGCAGAGAGAGCCGTTGTACACTTGCATTTGCCTCTCTTTCTGTGGGATTTTTTTTGGAAATGGATCCCATATTGAATAGATGTCAGGAAATGCTCCTGATGTCGCTCTTGATGAGGCAGCAACATCGTCGCAAATTGTGTGAGAGGTCCAGAATCAGAGCTCGTCGATATCGGACCCAGCCGTTGATGGCACAGCGAATGTCCGTTGGATATTTCACAAACATGTATGCATCAGTGAGTATATACGCTCTATGAACTATCTAAAGTAATTATGACATTTTAAACACATTTTTCTAGTATTTTTTATGGTTGACCATCATATTTCTGAGTTTTCTGGTCCAAAAAATTGGGTTCCTTTAAAAAGGCTTATAAAACGCAAACGCGGCTAAACGCAGGTGCCTGCGTTTTGCGTCTGAAACGCGGAAAAGCAAAGTGTCTGAACGCATTTTTTTGCTTCTGGAAAAACGAGGTTAAACGCAACTGCATAAAAAAAAAAAAAAAAAAAAAAAAACGGGCAAAAAACGAGACTGTGTACACGGACACATAGGATAACATTGCATGCGTTCAGGTGCAGTTGAAAAAAGTGTCCAACTGCCTCTGAACGCGCGTTTAACAGCGTCTCGTGTGCATGGGACCTTAGCCTCGCTCTCTTTGCCCATTATGTACATAGACCAAAAACACCCGGATGGCAGCACTCCCACAATGCAATTTCAGCTTTATTCAATGTCAATAAAAAGCATGGATGAAAAGCTTAGATTGCCCAATATTGTTCACGTGGCTTTCAAAATCATTCGTGCGATTTGGAATCCCACCACATTCCTGTTCAAATCACAAGCGATTCTTTGCAGTGCGATTGGAGCCCACCTTCATTTTGTATAAAAAAAGGGAAAAACAGGTGTGTGGGCGCTACAACCTTCCCAGAGAACGGCTCCGCCCAGTGCGCCGACCTCGAGGACACCGACACCCCCAATGTACCAGCCTAAGGAAAGGGATGGTGGCCACTCAGGATAACAAAAAATAAATAGTATTTTATTGAAATATTTTTTTTTTTTTTATGATAGAGATATATATGATAGAGATAATAGATATGATAGAGATAGAGATAGATATGATAGAGATAGATATGATAGAGATAGAGATAGATATGATAGAGATAATAGAGATAGATATGATAGAGATAATAGAGATAGATATGATAGAGATAGAGATAGATATGATAGAGATAATAGAGATAGATATGATAGAGATAATAGAGATAGATATGATAGAGATAATAGAGATAGATATGATAGAGATAATAGAGATGGATATGATAGAGATAATAGAGATGGATATGATAGAGATAATAGAGATGGATATGATAGAGATAATAGAGATGGATATGATAGAGATAATAGAGATGGATATGATAGAGATAATAGAGATGGATATGATAGAGATAATAGAGATGGATATGATAGAGATAATAGAGATGGATATGATAGAGATAATAGAGATAGATATGATAGAGATAATAGAGATAGATATGATAGAGATAATAGATATACATCTCTATCATATCTATCTCTATCATATCCATCTCTATTATCTCTATCATATCCATCTCTATTATCTCTATCATATCCATCTCTATTATCTCTATCATATCTATCTCTATCTCTATCATATCTATCTCTCTCTATCATATCTATCTCTATTATCTCTATCATCTCTATCTCTATCATATCTATTATCTCTATCATATCTATCTCCATCTCGTCAAAACTACCCTACGCGTTTCAGATGTTCGTCCTTAGTCATGGCTCCAAAACGCGTAGGTTTTTACAGCGTTGTTCATGTCTTTTCACACAAATTTTTGGATGCCATCTTGAGTGTCGACCATCCCTTTACTTATTCATTTTGTATGGCGCAAATCGCACCACACCCACAGGAACGGTGCAGGCACTCTCTCTTTTCTTGAACTCGATCACACGGGTGTTCACAGCCACGCACTGTGCTTTGTGAACTGTCTTTAGGGGGGTGTCGTTAACCCAACACTGACATCTGAGGTTTGCATAAATGTGATGCGATTAGGGAAACGCAGAGGAATCGCTGCAAATCTTTCACATCAGTGTGAACAGGGAAGCCGAATGTGGCTTTGAAGTTGTGATACTCCAGAGTGATTTCAAAGCTGCTGGTCAGTGCGATTTCATGTGCGGCTTGCTGACCTCTATGCAGCTTCTTGCACCGAGGTCTAGGCAAGTCATGAAAAAAAAAAAAAAAAGAAGGAAATTGACAAAAATATTGCAGAAACCTTTTGAAAAATTGGTGCAAGTCGGAGTCGCAACGATTTGAACGGTTCCATATGCACAAAGGGTGCGACTTGTTATGCAAATTTAAACTGAAATCACGTGGCAAGTCCCACCACTGTGAACCGGAGCTTATATTCCCAAAAAAAAAAAAGAAGTGACTTCAGGAGAGATCAATAGTTTGCATAGGGATAAACTAACCAAACTAATACCGCGCCGGCGATGATTTGTGCGCCACTCTGTGCAATCCAAAATATGGAACCCGCGCCGCAGGCATTGTTACCGAAATGGCAATTCTTCACTTTCATTTCAAGTTCCACAAAAGAGAAAATATCCCATTTTTATTTCCCCCTCATTCTGAATCCGAGTCCCATCCCCCCCCCCCCCCCCATTATTTATCTCCAAGGCTTGTGACCATCCCCCGTCTAGGAGACCCCCCCCCCCCTCCCCCCCCCCCCTCCCCATGCTGAGATTAGACGCAGCCAGCGCCCATTTTTAAAAAAAATCTCATCTCCATCAGCTCTAATACGTCACAAGAGACGCTTGTTGTACAATATCATCCCCGACCTTCGCACCTCTCCTCCGCTAAACCATCAGACTGCAGAGTGACCTCCCCCCCTCCGAGGCCAGTTCCAGCGCTCCCCATCACACCCGTGTGTACAAGATGATGGAAAGTATGTGGGTAGAGGTCACAAGGACCTTTTCGTTTCCATAGTAACTGGGATACGACCGCCAAACCATTACAGAGACCCATCCGATCTGAAAGCAGCCAATACACCAGTTTAGGTCTTCAAAAGGAAAAAACTTCTAAGATTCAGGAACACAAATGTTGCCATATTAAAGAATAAAACAGAATATCTTCTCACTTATAAAAAAAAATAAATTTTTTTTTTTTTGCTATAAAAATTAAACCCCCAAAAACAAATAAAACAGAATATCTTCTCACTTATAAAAAAAAATACAAATAAAAAAATACAATTTAGCCCAATTTTTTTTTTTTATTGTTTTTTTTGCTATAAAAATTTCTTACAACCCCCAAAAACATTATTTATATTTTTTCAGACACCCTAGAGAATAAAATGGCGGTTGTTGCAATACTTTGTCACAGCGGTCCTTACAAGCCCCACTTTTTTTGGGGAAAAAAAGTTTAAAATAAAAAAAAAAAAAAGTAAAGTTAGCCCAAATTTTTTTTTTATATTGTGAAAGAGAATGTTCACGACACTAAAATTAAAAAAAAAAATTGTGATAGGCAACACGTCACGCTTCAAAATTGCGCCCGCTCGTGGAATGGGCGACCAAACTTTTACCCTCAAAATCTCCATAGCGACGTTTAAAAAACTTCTACAGGTTACCAGATTTGAGTTACAGAGGAGGTCTATCGCTAGAATCATTGCTCTCCACACTCGCTCGAACGATCGCGGCGATTTGCGTGAAGTGATTAATGCATTTCAACAGGGAGGTGTGTTTTTTGGCAGTTTTTTTTATTTTTTAACTGATCAGAAATGCAGCAAGCACAGTTTTTTAACACAATAGAAGTGCAACAGACCAGTGCGAGGACATCCATAGAATTTAACACTCTTCTCGGACCGCCCCAATCATATACTGCGACAGGGTCGGCCCGCCTGGGAGATCACGTACAAGACTTCTAATTCCGAGTCCGGGTCAGGCACGCTGCTGGCGCTACCCACTCCACTTGGACATAAGGGGAGCCAATCTGCGGACCCGATGTTTACCGGCACTTTACGATCGTTCTTGAGAGAGGCATAGGAGATCTTGCGTTTCTGCCAAGCAGGAACACAGATCTGTCTTCCCTCAGTCAAAGCACCTCCTCCCCCCACACACACACAGTTAGCACTCCTAGGGACACATTTAACCCTTTGATCACCCCGATGTTAACCCCTTCCCAGCCAGTGTCATTAGTACAGTGACCATGCATATTTAGCACTGATCACCAAAAAGGGTTACTTTGTGTTTGATTTATACCACAAAAATAAAAAAAAATCCATAAGTCTATCCCCTAGTTTGTATAAACCAATCAATACACGCTTTTTGGGATTTTGTTTACCAAAAATATGTAGCAGAATACACAGTGGCCTAAAAATTGAAGGAAAAAAAAAATAAATTTGAATTTTCAAAAAATAAAATTGGCAGAAAGTAAAAAAAACAAAAAAAAAAAATAAAAAAAAAAAAAATGCAGGAGGTGATCAAATAACAGCAAAAGAAAGCTCTACATCAGAGATAAGCAATTAGCGGACCTCCAGCTGTTGCAAAACTACAAGTCCCATCATGCCTCTGGGTGTCAGGCTTGTGACTGTCAGTCTTGCTATGACTCATGGGACTTGTAGTTCTGCAACAGCTGGAGGTCCATTAATTGCCTTCAATTTCCCTTCTAAATGTTTTTTTTCTTTGTCTGAAATTCTCACTTCCTCCTCAGTAAGCTGTTCTGGCTGACTAAACACCGCTCGGATGATGGTGTGAAGTTTACTGAGGAGAAACAGGAAGTGAGAAATTCAGAGAAAGAAAAAAAAACATTTTAGAAGGGAAAAAAAAAAAAAAAAAAAAACCGAAGGAAAAAAAGGTAAGTGAACCAACAATGCACTGGCTTTAAAGGAACCGATTTAGAAAGTAAAAAACAAAATCTTTACAACCCCTTTAAAGTAATGCAGTGCCATATTGCCAAAAAATGGCCTGGTCATGAAGGGGGGGGGGGGGTGTTTCTGGGGCTGAATAGGTTAAAGGGGTGCATTTTTCTCGAACTAACTTTCATTGTAGACATGTGCACAATAGAAAAATTTGTTTCTGTTGATTCGTAAATCGTTGGTGTTCGTATTTTCGTAAGAGTTATTTTTTTCCTTGATTCGTTTATCGTTTATTCGAAATTCGGACGCATTCGTATTTTCGTAGATTTAGTTACATTCGTAGTTTTGTAATCGGAGCATAATTCATAATTTTATGTAATGTGTATGCTATTATTACATTGTAAGAGACACGGAAAATTACGAATCGAAAAAGAAGTTACGAATGTACGAATTTTTTCGTTCAATCCATTCGAAGCACGTTAAGCAGCGCCATTGTAAGAGACACGGAAAATTACCAACTCAAAAAAAAATAAAAAAAAAAAATAAAAAAAAGTTACCAATTTTTTTCGTTCATTTTGATTTTCGTTGTTCGGATTTTCTTCTTTCGTAGTTTCTAATTTGGTTATTTCGGATTTTCGTTGTTTTTCATATTCGTTCGATTCGATAATTCGTTAAAATTTTTAGCGAATCATTCGTACGATAACGAATTTTAAACGGAAAAAAAAAAAAAAAAAAAAAAAAAAAACGAAACAAATTGCACATGTCTATTTCATTGCGCTAAAGGTGCCGATAATGGCCAACAATTCATATCCATTTACCTTTAAAAAAAAAAAAAAAAAAGAAAAAAATATATTTTTTAATATGAAGGGGTATTTAACCTATTTATTTTCTTGGGATAGAATTAGAATTAGGGGTTGGTCATTTTATTTAATTTTGTCAGGATCAGGCAGAGATATAATATATATATATATATATATATATATATATATATATATTATATATATATATTAGAGATATTTTTTTTTTTTACAGTTTAGAGAGGGGCAGATCACACGGCACAAGCACTGTGCTGTTTAATTTGCTTTAATGGAACAGGATCTCCATTTTTTTTATTTTTTTTGTGTGTTAACAAACACTTTAATGTGCATTACTAACCACATCGGGACCAAGCAACAATCTCCGGTGCAATTTCACAACGCACCCGCCACGTCCGCTCTACAGTTACACCGCGGCTGGTAATGCAATCTAGCAGGAGCTAATTAAAATGCTTGAGCAACATAATTAAAAAAGGGAAAATAAATGAGCGCTGCAGAGACTTGACATTTAAAAAAAAAAAAAAAAAAAAAAAAAAAAAAAAAAAAGCAGTCACATTTTGCTTCATTTTCTCTCGGCATATACTGGTAAAGGAGATAAATGGTGTAAAGTAATAAAACATCTACTGATAAGTGTTGGTGTCATTGGCCTCACAGGACCGTCCTCTGTAGATTATTGCAATCTGAGCTCCTCGCTGCTCACATTATCACCGCTTCCAACGCCACTACCAAACCGCCATTCTAATGGAAAATGTGTGAAACATTTTCAATCATTTTTACAGGAACAAAGTGGACCTCAGAAACTACACTGATCAAAAAAGTTTACATACCCCGGTTATTAATCCCGTGTATTTCCCCCTTTACCATCAATGACAGCTTGAAGTCTTTTGTGGTATTTGTGGATGAGGCTCTTTATCTTCTCAGATGGTAAAGCTGCCCATTCCTCTTGGCACAAAGCCTCCAGTTCCTGGAAATTGTTGGGCCGTCTTCCATGAACGGCACGTCTGAGATCTCCCCGGAGGGGCTCAATGATATTGAGGTCAGGAGACTGAGATTGGCCACTCCAGAACCTTCTCTTTATTCTGCTGTAGCCAATGACAGGTGGACTTGGCCTTGTGTTTTGGGTCATTGTCATGTTGGAAGGTCCAAGTCCGTCCCATGCGCAGCTTCCTGGCTGATGAATGAAATGTTCCTCCAGTATTTTCTGATAACATTCTGCATTCATCTTGCCATCAATTCTGACCAAATTTCCTTTGTAGCTCCACATCCCCAAAACATCAGCGATCCACCGCCGTGTTTCACAGTAGGGATGGTGGACCTTTCATCATAGGCCTTGTTGTCTCCTCTCCAAATGTAGTGTTTATGGTTGTGGCCAAAAAGCTCAATTTTGGTCTCATCCCTCCAAATGACTTTGTGGCGGAAGGTTTGAGGTTTGTCTCTGTGCTGTTTGGCGTATTGTAAGCGGATACTTTGTGGCATTTGCGTAGTAATGACTTTCTTCTGGAGACTCGACCATGCAGCCCATCTTTCTTCAAGTGCCTCCTTATTGTGCATCTTGTGCCACACCCCATGTTTTCAGAGAGTCCTGTATTTCACCTGAAGGTATTTGTGGGTTTTCTTTGCATCCCAAACTATTTCCTGGCAGTTGTGGCTGAAATTTTAGTTGGTCTACCTGACCGTGGTTTGGTGTCACCAGAACCCCTCATTTTCCACTTCTTGATTAGAGTTTGAACACTGCTGATTGGCTTCTCAATTCCTTGGATATCTTTTTATATCCCTTTCCTGTTTTATACAGTTCAACTACCTTTTCCCGCAGATCCTTTGACAATTCTTTTGCTTTCCCCATGACTCAGAATCCAGAAACCTCAGTGCAGCACTGGATGAAAGATACAAGGGTCTGTCAGGAGTCCAGGAACTCATTGACCTTTTATACACACTAATTACAAACAGATTACAGGTGAGGAGGGTTACCTTTGATAGTCATTCAAACCCCTTTGTGATAACTTGTGTGCATGTTATCAGGCCAAAATCACCGGGGTATGTAAACTTTTGATCAGGGTCATTTGGGTAGTTTGTTGCCATTATGATATAAAAAAAAAAAAAGAAAAAAAAAAAGGTTTGCGTTTTAATTCATATTCTCAGAAAATGGCCAAAGAAATCAAATTCTGCCACCAGGGTATGTAAACTTATGAGCACAACTATATCCCAATTTTTCTGATACCGGCTGGCAATGTCACAACTGAAAAGGCACCACGACTTCCCAACATTTCACTTATTGGACACAACAAAACACTTCCTCCATCAGAGATTGCATGGTCTACACCGGCAGGCCTCATTAAAGTGTCACTAACCCCCCCCCCCCCCCCCCATCATAAAAAACGATGAATAAATGGTGTATTCCATGCTGTTCATACTCACTCATCACTACGACATTCATTTTCTGCAATACCTGGTTGATCTCCCCCCCCCCCCCCATGTCCCCAATTCAGCGAGGGATTTTGCAGAGCAGTGTTGGCAGCTCTGCACATGCTCAGTTCTCAGCGAGTTTCTATGCTGAGTATCCCCCATCCCCCCCAATCACATCTGAGCAGCCCATGTGGCTATAGAGCAGTGATGGTGAACCTCGGCACCCCAGATGTTTTGGAACTACATTTCCCATGATGCTCAACCACACTGAAGAGTGAACGAGCATCATGGGAAATGCAGTTCCAAAACATCTGGGGTGCCGAGGTTCACCATAATTGCTATAGAGCATGGGTCTTCAAACTACTGCCCTCCAGTTGTTCAGGAACTCCAATTCCCATCATGCCTCGTCATGTCTGAATGTCAGAGTTTTACAATGCCTCATGGGATGTGTAGTTCTGCAACAGCTGTAGGGCCGTAGTTTGAGGATCCCTGCTCTAGAGAGTCACACATGTGGGTGTATAGACAATGAAAGTACAGTTTTGATACCAAATGCCTCTCCAATCCTCCTATAAATCCACCTCAACCCCACCCCCTCCGACCCCACCTCAATGGGCGTGCCCATTCCCATCACTCAGGTCTCAGATTACACTCAGCTCCCTGCACTGTGACAAATCAGATCCCCACACCCTGCCTTCTGGAGCGGAGAAACGTGTAAAAATGTGTGCTTTAGGTAGCTGTAGAGTAGAATAATAAACAGCTACAACTTATGTAGGAGGATTTGCTTCTTCTCTATCACCTGAGGACGGTCACTTCACTGGGTTCATATGAGGGTTTACAACCGCAATCATCAGATCGAGCTTTCTTAAAGCAGAACTCAACCCAAATCGATTTAACGGTTTCCCAAAGCAATTACATTCAAGGCCTGCCATGAATGATAACCATCAGTTGCTTGTGCTCTCAACCAAAATATTCAACCCCATGAAATGGTTGGCAATATAAAAAACGGATCACATGTGCAGCACCACGACAGCTGCAGATCAGAGGCGACCATGGCGGCTTCCTTGGCTGTAAAGAATTTAGGAGGATTTTGTTCCGCTTTAATGAGAAGCCAAATTCTCACAGCTGAGAAGCGACAGTTACCCAAAATATATACACATCCGCATTCCCCTGTATTGTAACACACAACACATCCGCTATGAGCAGGACCCCCCCCACCATAGGGAATACAAGCTTGGTGTCCTTATCAGGTCATTGTAAAAATATAGATCAGGATCGATGCATAAGGGAGATCGCCGACCTCACACCGAGCGAAGTCTGCTCACCCCGACAGAATCTGTGAGCGTGTATTTCCATAATGTACACACTCCCCTCCCCCATACTGTACACAATACACCTGAGACATCACACAGCCTTATTCAATAAAACAATGCAGAGATCACAGCCCAGGGATCGACAAATCCCAGGTGCCAGATCGCCACGGCAACAAGAAATTGGGTCCTGGAAACCGGGGCTGCCTCCCAAATGCCCCCCCCCCCCCCCCCCCCCCCCCCCCCACACTGACAGACATAGCGGGCATCACTGGGTAGAGGGGAGGGAGGAGAGGGAGGAGAGCAGACACACATCTGCTCTACCTCCTTGTTGCCGACCCGGAAGTGACATCACTTCGGGGAAACTCGATGGGGACCCGGAAGTGACATCACTTCCGGGTCCCCATCGAGTTCCCCCGGCCATCAGAATGCGGTGCGACATGCATTACATTACATTCAGGGCAGCACCATTAACCACTTCAATACCGGGGGGGGGGGGGGGGCACTTAGACACCTTCCTGCCCAGACCAAATTTTCAGAGCTGTTGCATTTTGAATGACAATTGCGCGGTCATGCAACACTGTACCAAAACAAAATTTTTATCATTTTGTTCCCACAAATAGAACTTTTTTCTTTTGGTGGTATTTGATCACCTCTGCGATTTTTATTTTTTTGTGCAAAAAAATAAAATATATAATAAAAAAAAAAAAAAAAAAAAAAGAAAAGAAGACTGAAAATTGTGAAAAAAAAAAATAGTGTTTGTTAAATTTTTTGGTAAGTAAGCAAGTTTTCTTCTTCAATGACTGGCACTAATGAGGTGGTACTGATGAGGTGGCACTGATGGCCAATCATAGGCAACACTGATGGGAACTCATGGGCGGCATTGATGGGTGGCACTGCTGGGCATCACTGATTTTTTTATTGGTAGATGATGCCAGTCGCGGCCCCGGAAGGAAGAGGGGTGAAGAAAGGACGCTCACTACTAGCGAGGAAGACTTGGGACATCGCGGGCTTCTCCTGCAGGTAAGTGACACATAATGGTACCACGTAGCCCATTATGCTTTACCTTTACAGGGAAACAAAGAGGAAGTAACACCCATCACTGAGAGTAGCAAAAGGTCCCAACGTCAGTGGGTAAAAAAAAATTAAATAAATAAACTTTAGTGTCATTGGGCCCCATTGGTCCACTTTATTGGAGGTCGGAGGGGGGGGGGGGGGGGGGGTATATGTCCCATTCATTGTTGGGTGTCAGTAGATGAAATTGTGCCCCAAGGGCCACAGTTGAGACCGCTGCTCTATAATGTGTCTGCCTTCAGAAAATATATATAGTGTTTTGTTTTTTATATAATCTTCAGGCATAAAATTATTACCGTATATACTCGAGTATAAGCCGAGTTTTTCAGCACAATTTTTTGTGCTGAAAGTGCCCCCCTCGGCTTATACTCGAGTCAAGCACTTTTCTGCAAAAAAAAAAAAAAAAATTTCCGACCCGACTTTGGGGCCCCGTATCTCGGGGCCACTTGGGTCTATGAGTCCCAAATTTGGTGTACCTTCGGGAACATGTTACATGTTCTACCCCTAACCTTTGTTAAACTGGCTCCTGACGCGTTATTTTGGTCATCACCCATGAAGCCCCCCCCCCCCCCCCCCCACACACATTTCTATGGGTTTTGTAACTTGGGCAATTACAAAAGAAAGTCAATTGTTTTCCACAAGTCTCGATCCCACCGCTAACCTCCATTGCAGCAGGAGGAAGCCCTGTGCAGTCCCATTAAAGTCTATTGAACTGCTTGGAACAAATGATCTCCCACTGTCTCCAGCTGTATCTGTACATATAAAAGTCCAGTACACATAAGGCGGCCCGGGTAACGGGTACACACACACAAAGGCGGCCCAGGTACACACACACACACGGCGGCCCGGGTACACACACACACGGCGGCCCGGGCACACACACACACACACACAGGCGGCCCGGGTACACACACACACACACACGGCGGCCCGGGTACACACACACACGGCGGCCCAGGTACACACACACACACACACACACACACACACGGCGGCCCGGGTACACACACACACACACGGCGGCCCGGGTACACATACACACACACACACACGGCGGCCCGGGTACACACAAAGGCGGCCCGGGTACACACACACACACACACGGTGGCCCGGGTACACACACAGGCTCATCACACTGGCATTATGCAATACAGTGGACAGTCAAAAACTAAACCAAATCACTGACACCCCCGGGGGATGGGTGAGGTCTGGACAGGGAAAGCCAATAAGATGTTGTTATGATGAAATTAAGTTACAATTATATTTGTTTAATTATCACACGAATGGAATTTACAGAGTTCTTTCCATGTCAGCACACATCTTCCACACAGACAGCAAAGTTACTGATTAAGCAGAAGGCGGCAGACGGATTGTTGTTTTTAGTTGTTGATTCCCTGCAGAACTCCATCCCCGGCATCGCAGTGGAAAGTCCCCGGATGATTTATCAATCCTTGCCTGAGTTGGGAACGGCTCCGCCGGAAAGGTCATCACTGGACTCTTCAGTTGAAGTGGAGATATCTAGATGGGTGCAGCTACAGATATCAGTTGGTGATTCCCTCTCATGTAAAAGCCATCCGAGTGGTTAATTAGCCGCTGAATGCTTTTCCAGGCGGTGGTAGTGTCCCCTGCGAGCTCTCCTGTGCGATTGGGGGGGGGGGGGGGATCAGGCACAGTTTACCATAGGGCTGGCCGTGGTCCGGATTCCCCCCGACCATCTCTATGATCCATGTCACTTCCAGCTCTAGCAGATTTTTTATTTCAGGTACTTATATAGCGCCGTCAATTTACACAGCACTTTACATATACACATTGTACATTAACCACATGCCGACTGCGCTATAGTCAAAAGACGTCTACAGCGCGGTCAGCTTATCCTGGGAGGACGTCCTACGGACGTCCTCCCAGAAACTTGCTCCCGCGCGCCCCCTGGGGCGCGCACTCGGGAACATCCGTGACCGCCAGGTCCCGAGGACCCGGCGCATCACAGATCACGGTAAACGGCCGCTGATAGTGGCTGTTTATCATGTGATCGCTCCGTCAAATGACGGAGCGATCACATGTACACAAACCGGCGTCACGTCATGACGTCGGTTCCTCCCTCCCCTCTCTGTACCGATCGATACAGAGAGTAGAGAAGCGGAGAGGGGGAGAGATGGGACCAGCGCTGTGGGCTGGATGTGTAGCGCCTGCCAATACTCTGCCAAAATTGTTAATAGAAACAAAAGAATTTTTTATTTATTTTTTACCGAATTTTTAGTATTTTTTGTTTTATAGCGCAAAAAATAAAAAACCCAGCGGTGATTAAATACCACCAAAAGAAATCTCCATTTGTGTGAAAAAAAGGACACAAAATTCATTTGGGTACAATGTTGTATGACTGAGAAATTGTCGTCATTCAAAGTGTGAGAGCACCGAAAGCTGAAAATTGGTCTGGTTAGGAAGGGGTTTAACTGCCCAGTGGTCAAGTGGTTAAAGAGAAAGTAAAGCCACAGATTTTTTTATTTATTTTTTTTTTAAATGCAAGGCTAAGGCATAAGGAATAATGAGCTAGTACGCATAGCATACTAGCTCATTGTGAATAACTTACCCGAGAACGAAGCCCCCGAAGCGCCCCTCGTCCTCCTCCGCCATCAATCCCGGAGTGACTTCCGGGTCTTGCTGCTCCGGCGAATTTGTGATTCGCCGGAGCCGTGATGACGTCACTCGCACGGGAGCCGCCACGAGCGGCATATCGCCGCGATCTGCTCAGTGCACATGCGCCATAGACAGCGATGCCTGTCTTTTTGGAAATATCTCACGGTTTAGGATATTAGGAATAGGTTTAGGAAATATATTTCTTTGACCTACAGGTGAGCCTTAATCTAAGCTTACCTGTAGGCCAAAGTGGTTTGTAAGGGTTTACAACCACTTTAACATCAGTCCCTACCCTCAAGGAGCTTTCAACCTTAGGTCCCCAACACACATACTAGGGGCAAATTTAGACATGATCCAATTAACGTGTGTGTGCGCGCGCGTGTGTGTATTTAAGGTTTAAAGTGTCACCTATGGAGATTTTGAGTGCCGTAGTTTCGCGCCATTCCACGAGCGCGTGCAATTCTAAAGTGTGACATGTTCGGTATTTATTTACCTGGCGTAAAATGTTATATTTTACCAAAAATTGGGTTACATGTGTTTTTTCGACATTTAAAATTCATTTCCCCCTAAATTGTGTTTGAAAAATTGCTGCGCAAATACAGTGCAACATTTAAAAAAAATGACCGCCGTTTTATTCTCTAGGGCAGGGGGGTAGAGCAACCTGGGACCCTCCAGCTGTTGTGGAACTACATTTCCCATGAGGCATGGCAGGGCTGGCAGGTACAATTACTCCCAGAAGCATTATGGGAATTTTAGTTCTGCAACAGCTGGAGGGCCCCCAGGTTGCCTACCCCTGCACTAGGGTCCCTGCTTAAAAAAAAAAAAAAAAAAAAAAAAAAAACCACACAGCACCCACAAAAGAGCAGCAGTACAAACATCCAGTGTGCACGAGTCCTAAAAACGTTACCAAGAATCAAACCACAGAACCCTCAACAAGCCAAATCCCGAGCTTCCCATTGTCCTCCATTACATCTCAGCTCTCAGGTGTCTGTAGATGACCTACTTACTTCTCAAGTATTTTTGGCCCCGGTGACTGCAATGGGAGTGTGCAAAAGAACATGTTTTTCCAGGAACTCCCATACAGGTCTATGGGGCAAAATCCTCAGAATTGCCTACATGTGCGGAGTGTATATTGGGGAGGGGTGAACTTGTTAGCATACCTTATATTCCGACACTTGTCAGTCACAAATTATAATAACCTTTATTTTGTTACAGTGTATCTAAGCTACAATCCATATTGCAGCATACTAGAGCATTCTGGAAAAAAAAAAAAAAAAATAATTATATATATATATATATATATATATATATATATATATATATATATATATATATATATATATATATATATATATATATATATATATATATATATATATATATATATATATATATATAGGAAAAAAATAAAAAGGAAAAAAAGGAAGGAAGAAAAGAAAAAAGATCGGTTGCCATCTGTCAAGTTAAAATCTTTCATGAGAGGTTTTTAAAAAAAAAAAAAAAAAAACAGCCCGTGTACATGAAGTCTAATGCCGCGCACACACGGTCAGAATTCTCGTCGGAAAAAGCTCTGATGGTTTTCCCGACGGAATTTCGCTCAAACTGTCTTGCCTACACTCGGTCACATCAAATTCGATGGTCAATAACAGCGGCATAAAACATGTTCGACGGCACTATAAAAAAGGGAAGTTTAATACTTCTGAGCATGCGTCGAATTGTTTCCGAGCATGCGTCGGAATTGCATACACACAAACGGAAAATGCGATAGAAAGGTTTTTCCGTCGGGAAAAATTAAGAACAGGTTTTCATTCCAAAGTCCGTCTGAAATTCCGACCGTGTGTATACGGCATAAAGCTACCTTCACACCGGGGCCATGGGGGGGGGGGGGGGGGGGGGGGGGAGGGTTGACGGAGTCAGCGGAACTTTACCATAGTTTTAGCGGTGCTAAAATCGGCCAATAGCGGGGCGTTTTTAACCCCAACTAGTGGCCATAAAGGGTTAAAATCGCCCGCAACACCCCGCTTTGCCGGCGCTGCCCATTGATTTCAGTGGGCAGGGGCGCTTTAGGAGCGGTGTATAAACTGCAGCGAACAGGACTTTTTTTTTACCGTCCTGCAAGCGCAGCGCTCCAGTGTGAACGCACTCGGGGCTCTCACACTGGAGCGAGAGGCGGGGCTTCTATACAAGCGCCATCTTTAATGTTATAGCGCCTCAGTGTGAAAGCAATCTAAAGCCCCACATACACCATCAGATCTTCTGCCGATTTGTCTTCAGATTTACCAAAATCATGTAGTGGAAGGGCCGGCCTGATTGCATTGAAACTCCTAAGGTTATTATTATTATATGGTTTTGATAAATCTGAAGGAAATCTGATGTGTGTATGGGGCTTTACTCTCAACAGGTAACCTGTAAAAAAAATTATTTTTTATATGAAAGCATTTTTAATTACTGTAATTCTGCGCCATTCCACAAGTGAGCGCAATTGTAAAGCATGACATGTTGGAACGGACTTCATGATGGAAAGTGGGTTGGGTTGGGGGTGGGGCGGGTCAGGCTGTTTAGTCCAAAGCACATCCATTCAATAGCACCCCCTCCCCCCGCAAAATCATTGTCACATCCGGTTTCAGAGCCTCCATTTCCTGTCTGGAACAGCCAGAGGGAGCATCTAACCCAGCAGATCTGCTCTCGGTTGGATGTAAAGGGGGGGGGGGGAGCATCTAACCCAGCAGATCTGCTCTCGGTTGGATGTAAAGGGGGGGGGGGGGGGAGCATCTAACCCAGCAGATCTGCTCTCGGTTGGATGTAAGGGGGGGGGGGGGAGCATCTAACCCAGCAGATCTGCTCTCGGTTGGATGTAAAGGGGGGGGGGGGGGGGGGGGGGGGGGGGAGAGCATCTAACCCAGCAGATCTGCTCTCGGTTGGATGTAAGGGGGGGGGGGGGGGGAGAGCATCTAACCCAGCAGATCTGCTCTCGGTTGGATGTAAAGGGGGGGGGGGGGGGGGGGGGGGGGGGGGGGGGGGGAGCATCTAACCCAGCAGATCTGCTCTCGGTTGGATGTAAAGGGGGGGGGGGAGCATCTAACCCAGCAGATCTGCTCTCGGTTGGATGTAAAGGGGGGGGGGGAGCATCTAACCCAGAAGATCTGCTCTCGGTTGGATGTAAAGGGAGGGGGGGGAGCATCTAACCCATCAGATCTGCTCTCGGTTGGATGTAAGGGGGGGGAGCATCTAACCCAGAAGATCTGCTCTCGGTTGGATGTAAAGGGAGGGGGGGGGCATCTAACCCATCAGATCTGCTCTCGGTTGGATGTAAGGGGGGGGGAGCATCTAACCCATCAGATCTGCTCTCAGTTGGATGTAAAGGGGGGGGGGAGCATCTAACCCATCAGATCTGCTCTCAGTTGGATGTAAAGGGGGGGGGGGGGGGAGCATCTAACCCACCAGATCTGCTCTCGGTTGGATGTAAAAGGGGGGGGGGGGGGGAGCATATAACCCAGCAGATATGCTCTCGGTTGGATGTAAAGGGGGGGGGGGGGAGAGCATCTAACCCAGCAGATCTGCCCTCGGTTGGATGTAAAGGGGGGGGGGGAGCATATAACCCAGCAGATCTGCTCTCGGTTGGATGTAAAGGGGGGGGGGGGGGGGGGGGGGGGGGGGGGGCATCTAACCCAGCAGATCTGCTCTCGGTTGGATGTAAAGGGGGGGGGGAGCATCTAACCCAGCAGATCTGCTCTCGGTTGGATGTAAAGGGGGGGGGGGGGGGGGGAGCATCTAACCCAGCAGATCTGCTCTCGGTTGGATGTAAGGGGGGGGGGGGGGGGGAGCATCTAACCCAGCAGATCTGCTCTCGGTTGGATGTAAAAGGGGGGGGGGGAGCATCTAACCCAGCAGATCTGCTCTCGGTTGGATGTAAAGGGGGGGGGGGAGAGCATCTAACCCAGCAGATCTGCTCTCGGTTGGATGTAAAGGGGGGGGGGGAGCATCTAACCCAGCAGATCTGCTCTCGGTTGGATGTAAAGGGGGGGGGGGGAGCATCTAACCCAGCAGATCTGCTCTCGGTTGGATGTAAATGGGGGGGGGGGGGAGAGCATCTAACCCAGCAGATCTGCTCTCGGTTGGATGTAAAGGGGGGGGGGGAGCATCTAACCCAGCAGATCTGCTCTCGGTTGGATGTAAAGGGGGGGGGGGGGGAGAGCATCTAACCCAGCAGATCTGCTCTCGGTTGGATGTAAAGGGGGGGGGGGGAGCATCTAACCCAGCAGATCTGCTCTCGGTTGGATGTAAGGGGGGGGGGGGGGGGGGGAGCATCTAACCCAGCAGATCTGCTCTCGGTTGGATGTAAAGGGGGGGGGGGGGGGGGGGAGCATCTAACCCAGCAGATCTGCTCTCGGTTGGATGTAAAGGGGGGGGGGGGAGAGCATCTAACCCAGCAGATCTGCTCTCGGTTGGATGTAAAAGGGGGGGGGGGGGGGGAGCATCTAACCCAGCAGATCTGCTCTCGGTTGGATGTAAAGGGGGGGGGGGGGGGGGAGCATCTAACCCAGCAGATCTGCTCTCGGTTGGATGTAAAGGGGGGGGGGGGGGGGGGGGGGGGGGGGGGGGAGCATCTAACCCAGCAGATCTGCTCTCGGTTGGATGTAAAGGGGGGGGGGGGGGGGAGCATCTAACCCAGCAGATCTGCTCTCGGTTGGATGTAAAAGGGGGGGGGGGGGGGGGGAGCATCTAACCCAGCAGATCTGCTCTCGGTTGGATGTAAAGGGGGGGGGGGGGGGAGCATCTAACCCAGCAGATCTGCTCTCGGTTGGATGTAAAAGGGGGGGGGGGGGGGGGGGGGGGGGGGGGGGGGTAGCGGGGGGGGGGGGGGGGGGGGGGGGGGGGGGGGGCGCGGGGGGGGGGGGAGAGCATCTAACCCAGCAGATCTGCTCTCGGTTGGATGTAAAAGGGGGGGGGGGGGAGCATCTAACCCAGCAGATCTGCTCTCGGTTGGATGTAAAGGGGGGGGAGAGCATCTAACCCAGAAGATCTGCTCTCGGTTGGATGTAAAGGTATAGAATGGGGTATATGGGATTTTTTTTTTTTTTGCGGTTGAACTGGATGGACTTGTGTCTTTTTTCCACCTGACTATGTAACTATCGTGGGACGCGTCGCCCACAAATAGTTGAGGAGCTACTTTGGCGACGTGCGTTCCCGCGATGCGGGTTCCTACGGTTGCAGCGGATCCGCACTGCGATTTGAGGGATCATTCAAATGAATGGCATCTCAAATACGCGCTCTGCGTCGTCACTCACACATCAGCGCTGTCAAATGGCGGGCAGAGCTGCGCACAATTCCAAACGCTGTAGTGTGAATGCAGCCTTAGGGTGGAAGTAATGAGCATTACAATGAAGGAAGATGGAAAGTGTCATCAGGAAATATACGAGGCTTAGTAATTATATTGGGTGTGGTACTGCAGGATCCTTCTTGTATAAGAAGGACGGTCACTGAAATGTGGAATAAACATTCGCGGTGCGGCAATTTTATACCCGCTGATCCGACAGAAATTTATAGTCCCAACTTCCTGCAGTCAGGTGACAAGTAGACGTGCAATTCGTTTTTTCTTTTCGTTTTCGTACGAATGAACGAACGAGTCGCTAAAAATTTTAACGAATCGTTTGAATCCGAAAAAAACTAATTAGAAAACAACGAATGTACGAAGAAAATCCGAAAAAACGAAAAAATTCGTACATTCGTAACTTTTTTTTTGTTGAATTGGTAAATTTTCCGTGTCCCTTACAATGGCGCTCCTTAACGTGCTTCGAATGGATTGAACGAAAAAATTCGTAACTTTTTTTTCGATTCGTAATTTTCCGTGTCTCCTAAAATGTAATAATAGCATACACATTACATAACATTATGAATTATGCTCCGATTACGAATGTTACGAATAAATACGAATGCGTCCGAATTTCGAATAAACGAAAATTAAACTAACGAAAAAACGAATCAACGAAAAAATAACTCTTACGAATCATCGGAAACGAAAAGAAAACAAACACTTTTTTGTTGACAACAACATCGCCTCTCCTGAAAGCCCCCCCCCCCCCCCCCCCCCCCCGCCCCGCCCCCCCCCCCGCGCCCCCCCCCCCCCCCCCCAGGCAGTTCTCAGCCTCTCCCGAGGTTTCCTCTCGGACGGGGGTCTTCAAACTTTCCAAACAAAGGGCCGGTTTATTTTAGGAGGGCTGGAACTGTAGCAAGTGGGAGAAGAAAAGGTCGCAAAATAAGTGTGGGGGGGGGACGACGACAACTCTGCCCCATCCTTGGCATCAGTGGAGGATGATGCCCCTTTGTTGGTATGAGTGGATGAAATGGTGCCCCAATTGCCAAATAAAACCAATAGCTCTAGTTATGAAGATGGAGTGTCTTGTAGTCCATAAAAGATGAGCTCAGGCAGAGGTTCTAGCACTACCCGATATTTTAGTGCAACCCATAATCTGAGGCTCCATTCACACTAATGCGTTTTTTGTTGCATTTTGCAGAAATGCAGGGACATTTTTTTTAACATGGGTTCCTATGGAACATGTTCACATCAATGCATTTTTGTGCCTCTGCATTTTTGGAAAGGGTCGGGGACTTTTTTTTTTTTCCAATGCAAAAATGCAGCGTTTTGCATGTAATAGAAGTCAATGGACCCGCATCCAAAAACGCAAGTGTCGCGTTTTTACCGCGTTGTGTGCGTTTTTTTTATTTTTTACACTGGATGTAGCTGGTTGCTAAGCAACCACAGTGTAAAAAAAAAAAAAAAAAGCAGGAAAATCGCGTGTCCAAAAACGCGGCAAGCACCGCAAAAATGCTCAAAAGCAAAATGCATAGATGTGAATAGAGCCTTATACAGGACATTTAAAAACAATAGGATGGAAAAGGACCTGGGGGTCCTAGTAGTTGATAGTAGCAGCTTGGCATTGCTGAGCCTAACAAAGCAAACTGAATATTGGCATTAAAAAGGGGATCAACTCCAGAGATAAAACGATAATTCTCCCGCTCTACAAGACTCTGGTCCGGCCGCACCTGGAGTATGCTGTCCAGTTCTGGGCACCAGTCCTCAGGAAGGATGTACTGGAAATGGAGCGACTACAAAGAAGGGCAACAAAGCTAATAAAGGGTCTGGAGGATATTAGTTATGAGGAAAGGTTGTGAGCACTGAACTTATTCTCTCTGGAGAAGAGACCCTTGAGAGGGGATATGATTTCAATATACAAATACCGGACTGGTGACCCCACAATAGGGAGAAAACTTTTTTGCGGAAGGAAGTTTAACAAGACTCGTGGCCACTCAATAAAAGAAGAAAAAAAGAGGTTTAACTTTAAACTGTGTAGAGGGTTCTTTACTGTAAGAGCGGCAAGGATGTGGAATTCCCTTCCACAGGCGGTGGTCTCAGCGGGGGAAATTGATAGTTTCAAAAAAAACTATTAGATGAAGACCTGAGCGACCGCAACATACAGGGATATACAATGTAATACTGACATAATCACACACATAGGTTGGACTTGTGTCTTTTTTCAGCCTCACCTACTATGTAATAGGGCCATACTCCTATAGTAGACCCAAGGAAGGAAAGACAGACAGACAGACAGACAGAAAGACACCACACACCTCTCCAGGAGAAGGGGAAAAAAACAAACACAAAAAAACACACAACACACACACACACACACACACACTTGTAAAACGCGTTTCTATTTGAAGTCTATGGGAAGGGGGTTTTCACCTGTGGAGATGCGGGTTGGAGAAGGTAGGCCTCGTGCACACTGGATGTTCTATAAAGCCTTAAGCGTTTTGCGTAGTTTTTAGCCAAACTACACTCCCACAAAAAACTTATGGCTCAAAAAACGCTAATAAAAAAAAAAAAAAAAAAAAAAAACACAGAATGGCAAAGTTTCAGCGTTGTAGAGAGTTTTTACTAGGGGGTGCAATGGATCGTCACCGGTCCGCGATCCAAACGCGTCACCCTGTTCGGACCGGCACACCACACAATCAGCAGAGCGCTCCGCTGATCGCCTGGCTTTGGAAAGGCCGCGGCTTCGGGCCTAGTTCCGGAGCGGCGGCCATCTTGGTACACCCGACGGCGGCCGTCTCGTCAGGAAGTGACGTTTCGTCACCGCCATCTTGCTACACCCCACACTCCTGCACAGTAATGAGAGAGAGTGAGAAGGGGGGCAAGCGGACATCTTGTTACACCCACCGGAGTCTTAGATTTCAGTTATTTTCGAACACAAAAAAAAACGGATCTTATATGCTTAAAATACAGTATTTGTAAAATCCAAAAAGGACTGTTTAGATGTTAAATTTTAAAAGCAGCAGCGAACCTGCTGCCCTTACATGTTACTAATGTGACAGAACACCTCCGATATACACATTTAAAAACACGGGAAGTTTCCTCTTTCTTTAAACCTTTAATAAAATAATAAAAAACACCCCACACACCCCGCTGTCTATGTAGAGTACTCCGTAGTAGAAAAGAGAAGGTTATATAATCTGCTGTAACAACGGGGTTGCCAGGCAATGAGAGTGAATAGAGGGAATGTAACATACAGCTTGTAGAGCTCACGTGTTCATTCTCAAAGCTCGGGCCACCTTCACACATACATGTGCATGACAGAGGCTGGCAACATGTATGTGCCATGCGATTTGTACCCACTGGGGGGAGATTTACTCAACCTGGAGTGTAAATTCTGGTGCAGCTCTGCATAGAAACCAATCAGATTCCAGGTTTTATTGTCAAAGCTTCATTGAAACAAGCTGAAGTTAGAAGCCGATTGGTTACTATATACAACAGCTGTACCAGATTCGGAGTGCTCGAGTTTTAGTATTTTCCCCCCCTCACTGGGCCCTATGAATGAGGGGATAGTTGCCTCCCCCATTGGGACCATGGGAGACTTCCAAACCTCTGCACTGCCATTCCCAAGTCTGAGCTGAGAAAACAGCCCGGTCCAGAAGGAGCGCCCGCCTACTAGCATGACGGCCAAATCAAAAACCACGTGCTTGTCTGAAAACACACACACACCTGGAGCTACTGACATCTTTTTCTATTCCCTGTGATCCTGGTTGTCCCCGTTTAGGTGGGCGGAGTCACCCTTCCATGTGATTTCCTGGATTTGGGGGGGGGGGGGGGGGGGGAGAAATCTGCATATTGGTGTGCTGGAGGGAGAACCATTAGGGGTTTCCTTGGTCTATTGACATGCACTGAGGGCCCATAGAATATTAATGGACTCATTCAATGCAACAAACCAAACAAAGCCCAATTTATAAAACATGACGGGGATTCTCTTCCCAATTTATCCCAAAACAACTGCGTTACACTTTATAGCATTTTATCTCATTTCCTGATCTCTTCTCACCTAATTACAAAAGAAGAAGAAAAAAGAAAAAAAGAAGAAGAAAAAATAAATAAACTGCAGTCCGAGCTTTTGAAAAGGGGATTATTTTGGATTAAAAAGTAAATTTTTTTTTTTTTTTACTTTAAACACAGAAAGCTTTTGGCCCCTTTCACATTGAACAGTTTTTCTTCTCTTTTTGCTTTAACAAAAGTAACAGAAAAATGAATGACCATTAAATCCTATAAAACGCTTCACTCTGGTCAGTCGCCTTTTTCAGCCACTTGTCGATCGCCTAACTGCAACTAAACATCGTTAGTTTGAAGGGGCGTGGCCTAGGAGGACATGTGAGCGGACGCTTCTCTGAGCAGCTCCGGCATTACCCACTACTATCCTGCACAATCCTGGCTTGATCTGCCCTAATTCCAGAAACGGAGACCACCGCCGACACCGGAGGCAACAGCTGATTCACCGGATGGTGAAATTGCCGGATGGGCAAAAGGCGAAAGCAAGCACCGGTACGAATGAGCATCAACACGAGATCGGGCCAAGATGGCCGCCGCACTACCGTCTCGGCACCTTCTGCTTCTCCGGCCTCTACACCGGATCTCTTTGGAGACGCCTCGGGTGCCTCTCCACCCTCCTCCCCGGGACTTCCAGACCCCCCGAACCTGATCTCACAAACATCTGAGGGCGAGGAGGCGACGGATGATGGCTCCGGGCCTACGCTGGCGGAAGTACTAAAGACCATTAAGGTAAACCATACAGCTTTAATGGGGACGGTAGCTGAAATCAGGAGTGACTTTACACTGCTACGACAAGACGTTCACAAACTGAGGGGCAGGGTGACCGAGACAGAAGACCGAATAAGCGAACTGGAGGACACGGTTAACCCCATCCTACCCAAACTGAATGCCACCGGCGGGAAAATATCCTCTCTAGAATCCAAAATGGACGATCTCGAGAACCGCTTTAGGAGGAACAACCTGAGGCTGGTTGGGCTCCCTGAGAAGGTGGAGGGATCCGACCCGGTAGCATTCCTCGAAAGCTGGCTGGAGCAGGAATTTGGTCGGGAGTTGCTATCCCCCTGTTTTATAATTGAGAGGGCGCACCGGGTCCCAGGTAGGCCTCTCCCCGCTGGCAATCCCCCACGTACAATGATTATGAGACTGCTCAACTACAGGGACAGGGACTCCATCCTGCGAGCTGCCAGACAGAAAGGCAGCCTCAAGATTAACAATGCTACAGTATCACTGTACCCTGATTACTCAGTTGCGGTACGCAACCAGCGTGCACAGTTCCAAGCAGTCAAGAAGCACCTGAGAGACCACGCTATCCAATACTCCATGTTATTTCCAGCTACTCTACGGGTGGTACATGATGAAAAAGTGTTATTCTTCCAGTCGCCAAAGAATGTCATCGCATGGTGGGAAACCCTGCCAAGACCCCCTCGAGCACCAGCTGACTGAAGTTTACCGTAGGCAATGATATCCTCTTGTCCTCCAGTCACTCAAATGGCTCGTGACTGGCCAACTTTGCCTAAAGTGACCCCCTGTAGGGTGTTTGCTGCTGCCGTTTATTTTTCTTATTTTTCTGATTTTTGATTTTGCCAACCCTTTTTGATATGCCTGCAGTGGTGTCCCAAGTCACTTAACCGGCAATGCAGATCAACCGCACTTGTTTTCCCGGTGGGGTACAGACCTCCCGCCACGAATGGGGGGGAGCTGGAGCTACTCCACATGCGGAGAGACGTTAGCCACAATATTGGCTCTAACTTGCTAATATGGACCAAATAGGTTCCAGGCCATGCGCCCCATGCATGGCCCTAGTTTGGGGTACAAGCCCTCTCCGTTTTTCAGAGAGCAGGGCAGGGGTGTTGCTGTCAGTTGACGGCGGGACATGTACAGTTCAATCTTTTTTTCTTTTTTTCTGTTGCTATGTGTGTGTGTGTGTATGAATGGAGTTTGGTTGAAGGATGTATGTTGCTCTGTCCCAATGGCGGTAACTGTATAAAGTTGGATAACACAATGATGGCAATCAGGGGTACACCAAGTAAATATGAGTGGATCTCAGTGGTTTTAATATTTGTAAGGAAGTCCCATGGCTGACGTAAAGATTTGCTCGTGGAATGTGAGAGGAATGAATTCTAAATTTAAACGTGCACTGATTTTTGAGCGGATCAAGAAATTGCAACCCCATGTTCTTTGCCTGCAGGAAACCCACTTGACAGGGTCAAAAGTCCTAGCGCTCAAAAAACATTGGGTTGCCCATAGTTACACCTCCACATATTCTAATTATGCCCGCGGAGTGGCGGTGCTAATACGCAAAGGCCTTCCTTTTGAATGTCATAGGGTAATCTCTGATTCTAAAGGACAGTATTTGATACTTCATGCCTCAGTTCGCGGCACCCCATTGATTATGGCAACAGTATATGTCCCCCCTCCGGTTTCAGCAGTAATCTTTACGGATATAAGTACACAACTTTCTTTATTACCCAGCTGTCCAGTGCTACTAATGGGTGACTTCAACTCAGTGTTGCAGTCATCCATTGATAGACTGAAACCACAGCTAAATGACTCCAGATTTTTTGGCAAATGGTGTGAGGTATATGGATATGTAGATATATGGCGATGGAAGTCCCCCAACAAAAAAGTTTTCTCATGCCAGTCTAGAACGTACGGTTCTCTCTCTAGAATAGACTATGCACTTGCCAGCAGGGACCTGCTGCCGAATGTTTTAAATATGGACTATGTCTCACAGACCATATCAGACCACTCACTTATGACAGTTACCCTAACTCTGGGACACAGGCCGACGTTTCGGATATGGAGACTGAGCCCCCTATGGATATCCACCCCTGAGATACAGGAAGCTATCTCGCTGGATATGCTTGACTACTGGTCCAACAACTTAGATACCGCAGAACCTGGACCCACGTGGGATGCCTTTAAAGCAGTCCTACGGGGGGCTTATATCTCACGTATCAAACACTATAGAGCTACGGGGGCGGCCCACCTGGTGGAGCTGGAAAAAAATCTAGAGGACGCTAGAGCCCAACACATGAGGGATCTGACAGATGAGACTCGGGGGACAATTTCAAACGCACATAATGCATTACAACTACACCAGGTAGATATGACTAAAAAACAACAACTATACCTATCTGCAAGAATACACGAACATGGCGGTAAAAATGGTAGGATGCTGGCTTTTCTGGCCCACACCGAATATACAGACAGCTCAATACCGGCTATTACACTGAAGGACGGCTCCATAACCAATGATCCAGTATGCATTAACCAGACATTTGCTACCTACTACAGTGACCTGTATACCGACCTAGACCCACCACAGGAGGCCACGTTTAGGGGCTTTTTCTCTTCCATGGCCTTCCCGGCATTGGATGAGGCACAGAGGGGGCTTCTGGAACAGGAGATCACTTTGGAAGAGGTAGAGGCAGCAATCCGCTCTCTGCCCCCTTCAAAGACTCCGGGCTTGGATGGTATTCCCTCCGGGTGGTATCAGACCTATGCGGAGGTAATTGCCCCCAAGCTTCTGCACACGTTCCGAAATTCTCTGCAGCAGGGTACTCTGCCAGCTTCCATGAATGAGGCCCTCATTGTTGTCTTGCCTAAACCCGAAAAGAACAAACTGCTATGTGAATCTTATCGACCGATTTCACTTTTAAACACTGATGTGAAAATTCTGGCCAAAATTTTGGCCCAGAGACTACAAAAAGTTATTTTAGCTCTTATCCCCCCAGACCAAGCGGGGTTCATGCCGGGTCGCAACACGTTTGATAACATCCGCAGACTGTATCTACATATCCATAGGGCACACGTAACGAAGCAAAGCCATCTAGTGCTATCCTTAGATGTGTTAAAGGCGTTTGACACGGTCCGCTGGACATTTTTATGGGAAACCATGTCAAATATGGGTTTCGGCCCCCTGTTTTTAAGGTGGGTCCGTCTACTATATGCGCACCCAAGTGCGAGAGTCCGAACCAATGGGGATGTTTCGGTGGCATTTGCCTTGCAGAGGGGAACCAGACAAGGGTGCCCCCTCTCTCCGCTCCTGTTCGCTATCGCCATTGAGCCACTAGCGCTGGCGGTGCGGCAGGCCGCGGGGATTGGGGGCATCCAATGCGGAACACAATTGGAGAAAATCTCTCTATACGCAGACGACGCGTTAATCTACCTGGACGGCAAAGAGAGCTCTTTTAGAAGTTTGATGCAGGTGGTTGAGGAGTTTGGGGAGGTGTCGGGGCTGAGGGTCGGATGGGAGAAATCCATAGCCTTTCCTATAGGTCCTCTGATCCCATATAAATACCTTGAGAACTCTAGACTGAAAACTGCTCAGTCTTTTAAATACCTAGGAGTTCAAATACATAATGACCTCTCCAGATTCGTAGATCTTAACATCACACCAGTAATAAAACAAATGACGGACAAACTTCAAGTCTGGTCAACCCTCCCACTAAATTTAATAGGACGTATTAATATCTTCAAAATGATTTTTTTTGCCAAAATTTTTGTATTTCTTTAGAGCAGCTCCAGTGTATCTCCCAAAAAAAATGTTCCAAAAGGTGGAGGCAGTTCTGTCTTCCTTTGTTTGGCAAGCTGCTCATCCACGTATATCTAAAACGTCCCTGCAAGCGGTTAAAAGCAGGGGAGGACTAGCATGCCCTAACCTGCAGAAGTACTTTCTTGCCTCACAGCTTACGTTTATTTATGAGTGGATGCACTCCGACCCTCGGCCCCCCGCTGTCTCCCTGTTGTCCTCATTTTATGAGGAAGGTACCAAGGCACTTGATGTGATGCACAGGTCTAGACCCAACAAATGCTCCAGACTTTCCCCCAGGGATGTTGGTTTACTAGCTTGGAAGGAGAGCAATGGACTCCTGTCCAAAGGTATGAGTACATGGTCGCCAAGCACTCCAATTTGGGATAACCCAAATCTCCCCGAGCTCCATGGTCATCCCGACTCGAAATGGTGGTCAAGGATGCAAGTTACGCACCTGACACACTTGTTCTCAAATAGTATTTTTGTGACTTTTGACCACCTAAAAGCCAAGTATGGCATACCTAACAAATTTTTTTATAAGTATCTGCTGATCAGACATGCCACTCGGGCCCAATTTGGTACCCTGACCATGGAGCTCAGAACACCCCCTTTGGAAGATCATCTCTCCGACCCAGATATAACAAAAATGGTGACAACCTTTTATAACCACCTGAACATGGCGGGAGCAGACCCGTTCCAAACCTCGTTCACCAAATGGCAAAAACTGATACCTGTACTAACAGAGGAGGGGTGGGAAGAAGTTACTGAGGTTTGCTTTCAAGATATTATATGTACCGCTGACCAATATATACAGTTTAAATTTATCCACCATCTACACTATACTCCTGATAGACTGGCACGTATGGGGCTGAGAGTGAATGCTAGTTGTGCTCGGTGTACTAGTGACAATGCTAATATGTTTCATATGTTCTGGAGCTGCCCTGGACTCAACCAATACTGGAGAGACTTATTCAAATTTTGTGATGAACAGCTTAACACACCAATTCCCAGAACACCCGAAGTGGGATTACTGGGTATACTGAATGACTTAGTTCACCCAGTGGCTACCCGCATACTAATACGGACTATTATGTTTTATGCAAGGAAAGTTATTCTACTGAAATGGAAAGACAGCGAACCTCCTAAGATACAAACTCTGTATGGAATCATTAATGGACAGCTCCCCAAGTTCAAAATTGTTTATAAAAACAGGGTCTGCCTCAAGAAGTTTTATAAGGTATGGCAACCCTGGTTGGATATTACCGCCCCCTTCTGGGGTTCGGTCCTGTCCACACAGGATTGTTAACAAATGATTGGGAATACCATGATATGGATTTCCCTCTACTGGAAGGGGGAGTGGATCTTGGCGGGCCTAATGGGACAGAGCATGGGTAGAAAGAGGTGTGTTTGGGTGTGAGTGAGTCTGTGTGATGGGTGAGTGGGTGTGTGTATGGATGTTAGTCGCAGTAGGGCATAGGGACCCAATCCTGTTGCCGTAATCCCCAGGAGTAAATTACAGGGGAATGAAACAGGCGCATAAGAATGTTGGGATGCGATCCCCTTGTTTATAAAGTGCTACTACTGCTGTTAGTACTGTATTGTTTATCGTTTATTGTTTATTGTTTGTAATGTTGAAAAAACCAAAATAAACACCTTTTAAAAAAAAAACATCGTTAGTTTGATGTTAAATAACGGGGGGGGGGACCCTAGAGAATAAAATGGTGTTTTTTTAATGTTTTATGTCCCACGGTTTTTGAGCCGCAATTTTTTGGGATAAAAAAAAAAAAAAAAAAAAAAAACATTATCTTAGCTTTTTATCAAATTTTAATAAAATGCTTTTGGAGTAAAAAATCTATCTAAAAAGATAGTTTTAGATTTAAGATGCAATAATAATTTAGTTTATTCAGCATGAAATGGAGCATGAGGTTTGATTCTGCAATAGTTACATTTTTTTGGTAAACTCATTCGATGAATCCAAGCTGAGATAACATGCACTGCATTGATGCGTTCACACAATGTCACAGTAACCATGAGATAAAACAAAGTTCAGGAATATTCCTTCATCCCATTGTTTTGCAAATCTATGTACACTACAAACTGTATGATTAAATTGGTTCTGATAATCGCTGTTTTACTAACCTGACAGCTTATTCTAAATAGAATCTTTAATATTTGCAAAAGATAAAAAAAAAAGTTTCCCCAACTACCAGCAAGAATAAGTCCTTACATTTCTAGAGCCCCTGTCATTTCAGATCCATCATGGCAGCGCCTGTTAGCGGGCGTCCAATCACCTACTGCCGCCACGTCCCTCCCCTTGTATTACTGCCGCATCACCAGCCGTCCCATTAAAGTGAATGGGACAGAGGGCGGAGCCAACAGGAGGGCGGAGCCAACGGGAGGGTGGAGCCAACGGCGGGACAGAGGGCAGAGCCAACGGCGGGACAGAGATGACAGTTGCTCTTTAAAAATGATGATTTAAATCAAAATCCACCCGATAAAAATACACTTTTGTGAAAGGAAAAAATAAAAAATACCCCAATTTCTTTTGTGCAATATGAAAGATGTTACACCAAGTAAATGCATACCAAACACGTCACGCTTTAAAATTGTGCACGTTTGTGGCGCCAATCTACTGCATAAATTTGTAACTAAACTGGTAACCTGTAGAAAGTGTCGCCTATCGGAGATTTTTTAAAGCAAAGTCCCACCCAAAACAACTTACACTTTAAACACTCCTGAAACCACGCCACAGTCGGCATGTTATTTTTTTGGGAGGGGGGTGGGTACCCAATTTTTACAGGTACCCAACTCCCACTAGCGCCACCTCCTCTTCCCCCCTCTCTCTGCAATCTTATGGGACACATCACAGAAGATTGCTCGGCCATTCAGGACAGCGCAGTGCGACTAACACATGCGCACCTGGCTGTGAAGCCGCCACAGCTGGGTACCCCCCACTAGTGATGCCAGTGCGGAGGAGAGTTGGGGGACCAAGGCTTTGGGCGGCCGCATAGCTGGACAGGCGAGTGTTTGTGTAATAAAAGTCAGCAGATTTTTTGTAGCTGTTTAATTTTGATAAACTGAAAAAAACAAGTGGAACTCCACTTTAAGTACCGTGGATTGGCACCACCAGCGGGTGAAGTTTTTAACTGCGACATGTTGGGTATCCATTTACTTGGCATAACATCTTTCATATTACACAAAAAATAAAAAAATTGGGGTATACTTTTTTTGGTTTTTATTTCACTAAAAAGTGTATTTTTATCCCAAAAAAAAAAAGACAAGATTTTTTATTTTATTTTTTAAAACACCATTTTTATGCTTTAGAGCAGGGGTCTCAAACTGGCGGCCCTCCAGCTGTTGCAATACTACAAGTCTCATCATTCCTCTGCCTGGGGGAGTCACGCTTGTAACTGTCAGCCTTGCAATGCCTCATGGGACTTGTAGTTTTGCAATAGCTGGATGGCCGCCAGTTTGAGACCCTCCCCCGTTCTAGGGTCTCTGCAAAGAAGAAGAATTTTAACTTGTAAGCAACAAGTGTCAGAAAAAGGACCAATAAGCAAGTGGTTACAAGTTCTGCATGCTGCATTTTTTAGGTATGGTCAAAACAAGGTAAAAATAAATAAATATAATAAATATATATATATATATATATATATATATATATATATATATATATATATATATTTAGACATGTGCACAACAAAAAAAAATCGTTTTGTTTCGTTTTCGTTGATTCGTACATTTGTAATTTTTTTCGTTGATTCGTTTTTTTGTTAGTTTAATTTTCGGACGCATTCGTAATCGGAGCATAATTCATAATTTTATGTAATGTGTATGCTATTTTAATAATTTACGAAATCAAAAAAAAAAAAAAAAAAAAAAAAAAAAAAAAAGTTACGAATGTACAAATTTTTTTGTTCAATCCATTCGAAGCACGTTTAGCAGCACCGTTGTAAGGGACATGGAAAATTACCAATTCAAAAAAAAAAAAATAAAAAAAAAAGTTACAAATTTTTTCGTTCGTTTTTCGGATTTTCTTCATTAGTACATTCGTTGTTTCCAATTCGTTTTTTTTTTTTTCGGATTCGTACGATTCGAACAAACAAAAATGAAACGAATTGCACACACACACACACACACACATCCTCATGTTTTTTTGATGCACACATGCATCAAAAAACACTGCAACCCACGGTTGCACTTGTGGAGTCACACATGTCCTTTCACAAGTGCAAAACACACAGGAAACGCGCGTATGCGTTTTTTACCGCACTTTTGCAACTGAGCGGTGTGAAAGCCTTACACTGGTGAAATGGTCTGAAATTAAATATTTGGCAAAACCAACACCACCGGCTCAATGAAGTTTTAAAATAGAATTCAGACAAAGTCGGGGGGGGGGGGCGGGGGGGTAGGTGGGCGCACCAAACCTGTCCACTCATACAGAAACTCTTCAGCGTGAGGAACCACTTCAAACTAATCAGCATTCTGCCTCGTCATGTACTACGAGTGCGAGAAGATCCCCACCAACCCGCTAAAAATATCAGCCTTGTGTAAGCCAACCCCTCCCCCGTCCGTCTAGTAAAGTGATCGGCATTTACACCACAACACAGAACTAAACTTGGTTTTCAAAGAGGAAAGAAACCGAGACCAACAATCCCACCCTCTGCATCTTTGTAACGATTGTGTCTTGTGTGTGTTCGGAGATATACAGTACATAGGACAAAATAAATACTACGCCCTATTGTGAAAAACTCACCTTTCTTTAGTATATAGATTTTTTTTATAATTATAAAAGACAAAAACACGGTTAGAACATGAACTGTATTCCTAGTCTACCAAAAACTTCTACCCACACCTTCCCCATACCAGCCTACTACAAATTCCTAATATTCCCACACCACCACTAATGCCCGCACACGGTCGGAATTTCCGACGGAAAATGTCCTATCGGACCATGTTGTCGGAAAATCCGACCGTGTGTGGGGGCTCCATCTGACTTTTTCTGCCTGAAAAAATTTGAGATCCTGCTCTCAAATTTTTTTCCACAACAAAGTCTGATCGGACTTTTTACGATCGTGTGTAGCGAATTCCGACGGACAAAGTGCCACGCATGCTCAGATCAAAATTACAAGAATTAAAGCTATTGGCTACTAGCCTCTACGTAGTCCCGTCGTACGCAACGAACGTCACCACGCTCAGGATGATCGGATTTTCCGACAACTTTGTCCGACCGTGTGTATGCAACACCAGTGTCGGACGAAATCCGTCGGAAAAAAATCAGACGGATTTTGTGGTCGGAATTTCCGACCGTGTGTACGGGGGCATTAGAGTGCAGATTACAGCTTAGAAATTGGTCCAAATGGTTCGGACCGCTGCCAGCTCCAACTGGACTGAAATAGAAAAAAAAAAAAAAAAAAAAAAAGAAAAAGAAAAAAAAAGGAAACAAAAAAAAAAAAAAGGAAACAAAAAAAAAAAAAAAGGAAACAAAAAAAAAAAAAAGGAAAAAAAAAAAAAAAAAAGAAAAAAAAAAAAAAAAAAAAAAAAGAAAAGCACGACGACTTTCCAAAACAGGCGCTGGGTTTGCAATGAGATTCTCGGGCATATTTCTGGGTACCGCCATAAAACAATGTAGTGCTGGAGCGGAAGACAAGGCTGCTGATAGGCTGCTTGTTGGGCAGAAGTCGTCTCCACAGACGTATCATTCAGGAAGGTCTCCGCTTCACCTTCTAGAAGAACACTGAACTCTTGAGAAATGTTCAGAAAGCTTTTGCAAAACTTTCGGCCAGCTTGGAGCAGTTTTCTCTATGCCTTTAACATGCACCCTTCAGCTCCTGTTTGCAAATATATTTGGATCTTAAAGCGCAGCTCCACCCTAAAGTGGAACTTCCGCTCATCTGAACCCTCCCCCCCACCGGTGCCACAATTGGCACCTTTCAGGGGGAGGGGGGTGCAGATACTAGACATGTGCATTCGTTTTCATCCGAATTTCAGGTATTTGTTATCGTTTTAACAAACGATAACGAAAGTGCAGAATCCGAAAAACGAAAGATCCTAAGTAAACAAATGCTTTATTTTCGTTGTGACAACAGTTCGATATAGATAGGAGATTCGACGCTGACAATAACAATCTGTGTCCATTGAACCTGTGGTCGAATGTGCCTAAACTTAACTCTATTAGTCCAAGATGATTCGACGTAGAAAGGAAAGATTCGACGTAGAAAGGAAAGGATTCGACGTAGAAAGGAAAGATTCGACGTAGAAAGGAAAGGATTCGACGTAGAAAGGAAGGATTCGACGTAGAAAGGAAAGGATTCGACGTAGAAAGGAAGGATTCGACGTAGAGAGGAAAGATTCGACGTAGAAAGGAAAAGGATTCGACGTAGAAAGGAAGGATTCGACGTAGAAAGGAAAGGATTCGACGTAGAAAGGAAGGATTCGACGTAGAGAGGAAAGATTCGACGTAGAGAGGAAAGATTGCTGCTGAAATTGGGTGGAATTGCAGCTAAACTATACAGAGTCATACATTTTAGCTGCTCCGTCAAATCTTCTTTGAACATTCGACAGACACCATAAGCCTTCAATGACAGATTGGACCTTAATTCATTTGAATTTTTCGGACGAATGCAATTTTTAACGAAAAACGAAATAAAAACGAATTTCGGGAGTAACTAAATAAATTTATTTTTCGGACGAAAACGAAATTCCGAAACGAAATATTTCAGTGTGCACATGTCTAGCAGATACCTGTATAATACAGGTATCTGCACCCACTTCCAGGCATAGATAGCAGCAGATTCTGCGGCTATTACGCCACTTCCTGCGGGGCCCCCGCTGTCTGCTGGTGAACACACGGATCCAAGAGACAGCAGGGACCGCTGTTATTGCACAGCGCAGAAGGGAACCGGGAAGTGAAGCCGCAACGTTTCACTTCCTGATTCCCATACCGAAGATGGCGGCGGCAGCACCCGAGAGCCGATCGACAGATCGGGCGCCGATATCGCGGGTGCGCTGGACAGGTAAGTGTCCATATTTTAACAGTCAGCAGCTGCAGTATTTGTAGCTGCTGACTTTAAAAAAAAAAAATAATAATTTCATTTTCGCCGGACTCCCTCTTTAATAGGAGGGCTGATTGTCACTTTAAAAACAAAGCTGCCAACAGGCTTCAGCAATCTTTCAACAAGCTTCAAGTAGTGCTGAAGCCTGCTAGCAGCTCGTTTAAACCACTTAGTGAACGTAAAACCCCGGCTCTGTGCCAGATCACGTACCTAGCACATGACCTGACACTTCCAGGTCAATGTCGCGGGTGCCAGCGGGTCCAACGGACTATGTGCGCCGCAACACGCCAATCATTCGGGGCACAAGCAGAACAGCAGTCTATGTAAACAAGGCAGATTATCGTTCGGTCAGTTGGGGGGGGGGGGGGGAGGAGGGTTTGATCCCGTGTCTCTGCAAAGCAGGAACACGGATCTTTGTCTTCCCCTAATCGGAGCACCTCCCCCACAGTAAGGCCGGGTACAAAAGGAGCGTACTAAAGAGAACATTTTAGGACAGCAGCCTGTCAGACAATACCCTGCCAACAATAGTATCGTGTGTACGAGGCTTATGTAAGAACAACCTAGGCATACAGTTAACCCTTTGATCATCCCCGATGTTAACCCCTTTCCCTGCATTGTGTCATTAGTACAGTGACAGGGGGGTGGATGAACCTTCCGATGTGCAAGTGGTTAAAGTGGCAATATGCACTCCCATTAGAATCTGCCATCAACATTTACAAACTGGAGTTAAATGGTACTGTATATACTCGAGAATAAGCCGACCCGAATATAAGCCGAGGCCCCTAATTTTACCACAAAAAAAAAAAAAAAATGGGAAAACGTATTGACCTAGAGTATAAGCTTAGGGTGAGAAATGCGCAGCTACTGTAAGTGGAAAAGAGGGTCAACAATGCCCATTTGCAGCCATAGGTCCCCCAAACTTCAAACTCGGTAGATGCCCCCTTGGCTGCAGCCAAAATTTGGGGTCTCTGGACCCAAAGGGTCCCGAAATGACATTGCTGCAGATGGACACAGTTGACCAACTTTGTCCTAGGAACCCCAGCTCGATATGTTGTAGTGCTGGTTCCACTGTTTTTGCACACCAAATTTGGGGTTCCTAGCACCAAGTGGCCCCGAGATATGGGGCCCCAAAGTCGGTTGGGAAAATGTCAAGTACTTTTCTGCAGCAGAGAATGACATTTTCCAAACCAGGCCACTTGGTGTTGGAACCCCAGCAAACCACGCATTTTTAGCACAAAAAAATAAAAAAAGTGCTGAAAAACTCGGCTTATACTCGAGTATATATGGTACTTTATAAAACAGGACAAGTTCACCTTTAAAATAAATAAAATAAATGCACTTTTTTTTGCAGGTAAAAAAAAAAATTTAAATGAGCATTTACTTTTTTTTCTTTGCGCCTGTAATGCATTGCAGATCACTGGAGCCATGCAGGTCTCACACTGACAGGAAGACTCAATGAACTAAAGCGGCTCTCAACAGCACTGTGGTAGCTGAGAACTACAAGCTGACAGACAAAGTTCATTCACAGAAATCTGTGACCAGGAAGTGGCTGGGGGGGTGGGCGGAATCCCTCCAGAACCGGCAAGTGGCCGGCCGGGGGGGGGGTGGACAGAATCCCTCCAGAACCGGCAAGTGGCCGGCGGGGGGGGTGGACGGAATCCCTCCAGAACCGGCAAGTGGCCGGCCGGGGGGGTGGACGGAATCCCTCCAGAACCGGCAAGGGGCCGGGGGGGGGGGACGGAATCCCTCCAGAACCGGCAAGTGGCCGGCCGGGGGGGTGGACGGAATCCCTCCAGAACCGGCAAGTGGCCGGAATCCCTCCAGAACCGGCAAGTGGCCGGGGGGGGGGGGTGGACGGAATCCCTCCAGAACCGGCAAGTGGCCGGGGGGGGGGGGGTGGACGGAATCCCTCCAGAACCGGCAAGTGGCCCGGGGGGGGGGGTGGGGGGTGGGGCCGGGGGGGGGGGGGGGGGGGTGGACGGAATCCCTCCAGAACCGGCAAGTGGCGGGGGGGGGGGGGGGGGGGGGGTGGACGGAATCCCTCCAGAACCGGCAAGTGGCCGGGGGTGGACGGAATCCCTCCAGAACCGTGCAAGTGGGCCGGGGGGGGGGGGGATGGGGGTGGACGGAATCCCTCCAGAACCGGCAAGTGCCCGGGGGGGGGGGGGCAGGGGTGGACGGAATCCCTCCAGAACCGGCAAGTGGCCGGGGGGGGTGGACGGAATCCCTCCAGAACCGGCAAGTGACCGGGGGGGTGGACGGAATCCCTCCAGAACCGGCAAGTGGCCGGGGGGGTGGACGGAATCCCTCCAGAACCGGCAAGTGGCCGGGGGGTGGGTGGACGGAATCCCTCCAGAACCGGCAAGTGGCCGGGGGGGTGGATGGACGGAATCCCTCCAGAACCGGCAAGTGGCCGGGGGGGTGGATGGACGGAATCCCTCCAGAACCGGCAAGTGGCCGGGGGGGTGGATGGACGGAATCCCTCCAGAACCGGCAAGTGGCCGGGGGGGTGGACGGAATCCCTCCAGGACCGGGAAGTGGCCGGAATCCCTCCAGGACCGGGAAGTGGCCAGGGGGGGGGGGGTTGGATGGATTGGAATCCCTCCAAGACCAGGAAGTGGCGTTGGGGGGAGGGAAGGCGTTGGGGGAGGGAATCCCTCCAGGACCGGGAAGTGGACCAGATCCCGTTGGGTCTCCATTGCCGTCTGTGTCCCAGTTAGGGAGATTCACTCTCTCGCTCTCCATCTATCCTGTTTACTGTCATCACTGCAAACCACAAAATTATAGGTTGTCTGCAAAACAGTAAAGCCACATCTAGACGCAACCCAACCCATTGTTCCTCTGAAAAGTGGACACAGACAATAGACAGGCACCGCTGTCTACGGCGCACTGAGCATGCTGCTAACGGCAAACATGCCGTTAGTGGTGGCTCCGGCGCGCATGTGGGGGAGTGACGTCATCGCGGCTCCGGACATTCACACTGCTGGACCCGCGATACCAGTAAGGCTGCATTCACACATGAGCGTAGCGTTTTCAGGCAGAAAATTGCGTGAATTGCGGTGGTTTTTACCGCGTTTTGCTGCAATTTTGTGCAGAGCGAAAGGTCACCAATGTAAGAAGAAAAAAAAAAACGCCCAAATCTGCCCAATTCGAGCGACAAAAAAAGGGTCCGGAACTTGTTTGAGCTTCAGGCGACGTGGAGTGGAGATGTGAACCGCCTCCATTGACAATAATGGATTTTTTCCCCCCTCCAGCGTTTTGTAGCGCTTCAGGCTTCAAGCTACAAAACGCTCAGGTGTGAATGCAGCCCAAGTCACTCTGGGATAGATGGCGGCATCGGAGGACAACGAGGTACGCTTCGGGGGCTTCCATCTCAGGTAAGTTATTCATAATGAGCTAGTATGCTATGCATACTAGCTCATTATGCATTTGCCTTGCAGGGAGTATTTTTTTGGGGGTTTGGCTTTACTTCCTCTTTAAGGCTGATTAAACAGAGGAACATTTGTTCATCCCTTTGATCTGCAGATGAAACAGAAAGATAAATAAAAAGAAACAATGTTTCTTTTTATTTTAGTGTTTCAGTGGCTTAGCAATGTTGTAAACCCTTATGGCCCGTACACACGATCCGAATATCGGACGAAAGCGATCGTCCGAGGGAGGATCGTACGATTTTCAGATCTTGTGTACACTACTTCCGACAGCCGATCACGACCGTTCGTCCGATATTATTCGATCGGACATGCACGGAAATTTTCCTCGTATGACTTTTTAGTCAGTTTAGTTGTCGTCCGAAAATAGAAACACATGACATCACTTTCGATTTTTTTTTCCTATCGTACGAGAATTTGTGACTTTATTGGCTATTCAATTTCTGCTTGCGATTGGTAACTGAAAAACGATCGTACGATCGGTCGTCCGATATTCGGATCGTGTGTACGGGCCATTACTAGGGGTGCAACGGATCGTCGCCGATCCGTGATCCGAACGGGCCACCCCGTTCGGATCGGCACACCCCGCGATCCGCGGCCTCGGTCTTAGGAAAGGCCGCGGCTTCGGCCTAGCTCCGGAGCGGCGGCGGCCATCTTTGTACACCCGGCGGCCTTAGGAAAGGCCGCGGCTTCGGCCTAGCTCCGGAGCGGCGGCCATCTTGGTACACCCGGCCACTGTTTACAATGTGATCGCTCCGTCAAATGACTGAGCGGTCACTTGTAAACATACCCTGCATTTACTCTGCGATACCCAGCCAATACTCTGCGATACCCAGCCAATACTCTGCGATACCCAGCCAATACTCTGCGATACCCAGCCAATACTCTGCGATACCCAGCCAATACTCTGCGATACCCAGCCAATACTCTGCGATACCCAGCCAATACTCTGCGCATACTCTGCGATACCCAGCCAATACTCTGCGATACCCAGCCAATACTCTGCGATACCCAGCCAATACTCTGCGATACCCAGCCAATACTCTGCGATACCCAGTGGATATTACAGTGGGGGAGAGGATGTGGATATTACAGTGGGGACTATATGGTGGCGGAATTTTCACAGGTTTTTGCAAATTCAATTATTATTTGCTGATCCGAAAAATGATCCGATCCGTGACTCCTGATCCGAGGATCGATCCGATCCGTGAGTTTTTTGATCCGTTGCACCCCTAGCCATTACAAACCACTTTGACCTACAGGTAAGCCTAGATTAAGGCTTACCTGTAGGTCCAATAAATATCTCCTAAACCTACATAGTTTAGGAGATATTTAGAAAAGAAAAAAGGCACCGCTATCTACGGCGCATGTGCACTGAGAATGCCGGAGATCGCGGTGATATGCCGCTCTCGTGCGCATGCGCGGGAGTGCCGTCATTGCGACTCCAGCGAATGATATTGCTGGAGCAGCGAGACCCGGAAGTCACGCCGGGAGTGATGGTAGCGGTGGAGGACGTGGACGAGGGTCACTTCGTTCTCAGGTAAGTTATTCATAATGAGCTAGCATGATATGCATACTAGCTCATTATGCCTTTGCCTTGCAGGTTCTGTTCCCCCCCCCCCCCCCCCCCCCCCAAGGAGGCTTTACTTCCTCTTTAATGAACATAGCCGACTGCTTTTTTTTTTTTTTTTTCACAGCTCCAATTACCAGACTTCTTTAACACTTTGAGCGGTCAGCGGGTCTCCCCTGTTGACAGCTCAAAAGAGCCGAGCCTGAAAGTATCGGTTTCAGGTCTCGATGCATTTGCATGAGTACCGATACTTGTGCAGACACTCGGCATCAATATTAGCATCGCTGCTACCCTAGTCATGAGAACGTAACGTCGCATCGAAGTTGCACTGGAAAGCGTCAATATGATTGGATCCTCACAGCCACATCATGTAAAGTAGGGCTCGACAAAACCCAGGCGCCAGGTCGCAATGGCGACTGGAAATTGCGTCCTGGCGCCTGGGTTACACTGCAGCAGTGGACGGGATTCCTCCGAGGTGCCCCCCCCCCCCCCCTCGCCGAGGGTGAATCAGTCGATAATTGAGGCCGTGGCTTTGTGGCCTGCTGGAGCAAATACATGCTCCTTTTGTGCGAACCAGCGCCCTCTGGTGGGCGGTGCTGCGATGAGCGCGGCTTGCACTCCAGTGGAGGAACTCTGCAGCGGCGGCCGCCGATTGGCTGTTACCGGCCGCGCTGCACTCTAGGATTTGTAGTCCGGAGCGCAGCACGTCAGGGGACAGATGGAGCTGTCTTTGGTCAGGCGAGGGGACGGAACGGAGCCGGGAGCGCGCCGCTGGTAGGCAGTGAATTACATTATTAGGCTGTACTGGTGGGCACTGAACTGTAGTGGCAGGCACTGATGGGATGCGCTGGCGGGCACTGATGGGGTTGCACCGACAGGCTGCACTGGTGGGCACTAATGGATACTGATATGCTGCACTGGTGGGCACTGATGGACACTGACAGGCTGAACTGGTGGGCACTAATGAGGTGGCACTGATGGACACTGATAGGCTGCACCCCACCTCTCCACCCTAGATTTTCTTAGATGAAGGAAAAAGAAAATATATCGGCCGCTCCGATTTCTAAATAAATATCGGCATCGGCCAGAGAAAAACCCATATCGGTCGACCTCTACCTATCAGTGCCCATCAGCGCCGCCAATGACTTATTTGCAAAATCGTATAACAAAAAATTTTATTTATTTTTTTTACATATTAACCCCTGCAGCGTCCCCTAGTGTTAACCCCTTCCCTGCCAGTCACATTTATACAGTAATCAATGCATTTTTATAGCACCGATCGCTGTGAATGGTCCCAAAAATGTGTCTTATATGTCCGCCGCAATGTCGCAGTCGCGATAAAAAATCGCAAATCGCCGCCATTACTAGTAAAAAAAAAAATAATAAAAATGCTATAAATCTATCCCCTATTTTGTAGACGCTATAACTTTTGCGCAAACCAATCAATATACGCTTATTGCGATTTTTTTTACCAAAAATATGTAGAAGAATACGTATCGGCCTAAACTGAGGAAAAAAATTTGTTTAAATAAAAAAAAAAAAATTGGATATTTATTATAATAAAAAGTAAAAAATATTATGTTTTTTCAAACTTGTCGCTCTTTTGTTTATAGCGCAATGTGATCAAATACCACCAAAATATTAAAAAACTGGCTCATAACTTTTTTTAGCTGGCTCCTAGATTCTAAGCGAATGTGTCAAGCCCTGATGTAAAGGGTCCCCCAGATGGACACGCTTAGCAAAGGCCTCATCCATTGCTATAGAAAGGCCGTCGCTGTACTGAGCTCAGGCCACGAGACTCATGAAGAGTTCCCGTGGCCTTCAGCCACCACAACCATCAATATCTGATAGGAGCTCCTACAGGTAAGCAGTTTTTTAATTTTTTGCATTGCTGCCATCGGGAGCGGCGCGCTCCCGCGCCGGTCGGGACCCCCGTGAACTCGATCGCCGCGGGGACTCCCGCGATCGTCTCACGGAGCGGCTGAACGGGGAGATGCCGAGATAAACAGCATCTCCCCGTTCCTGCCTAGCAACTAGTGACGCCGATCTCTGCTCCCTGTGATTGGAGCAGAGATCAGCATTCACTAGCTGACAGCCACGCCCCCCCCCAACAGTGGCCTACTTAACCCCTACACTGCCACCTTGTGGTTAACCCCTAAACTGCCAGTGTCATTTATACAGAAATCAATGCATTTAAATGCATTAATTGCTGTAAAAATGCAATGGTCCCAAAAATGTGTCACATGTGTCCGCCATAATGTCGCAGTCAACAAAAAAATCGCAGATCTCCGCCATATAAAAAAAAAAAAATGCTTTTGCGTTTTTTTATATATTTTTTTGGGGATATATTATAAAAAAAATAAAAAAATATTTTTGTTTATAGCACAATTATTTTGGGGACCCCCCCAAAGAACTATTGGCACAGCAAAAAAACACATTAGCCATTTGCTCATGCCTGTTAAGACACACGTGTGGCAGAGCGAGTTTCTCCACAGAACTGGAAGAAGCGCGCTCATGGGATTTGTAAGGTGGGGGGGGGGGGGAGCAGAAATAAACCTGCAACGTTTTTTTTTCCCCTGGCAGGAGCTCCTGTGCTATACATATCCTGATTATTGGCAGCGACACACCGATCATTATTCACACAGATATGGGGGGAGGGGAGGGTGCAGGAGGAGGACAGACCCATTCACCCGACATTCATCTCACACACCGGCAGGAACTTCTGAAAATCCCCCATTAGTGTGACGGCCGGCGTCCTCCTGGACCCCCGGGCACTGACATCGCACGGTTAGCGGTACGAAGAGACTTCGGTGTAGGAAATGTGACAAACAGTACAAAAAGGAAGAGGACTGACTGAGATCTTCCAGGAGGAAGCAACGCGAAAAGTCTTAAAGATGAACTCCGGGAACTTCCCCCGAAATACCAGGATTAACACGTCTCCTCCTCTGCGGGACCCTGAAATTATTTAACCCACAGTATACCGTGCTCCCGCAGGGTCCCCTTTCCATGCAACCCCTCCCCCCCTTCTCTTTGATGCTCCAGCCACAGCTGTGAAGTCCTCACCTACAATGTAGGACCAGCAGTTGGCAGATCGGTGCCCATACACTAAGAACACACCATCCGTCTCATCTCCCCCTGAGAGAACTGTCACGAGCGATCGCGGGTGTCAACGGTCATCGCGCCCGCCGGGCACACACATATCGGCTCCGACGGCAAACTGGGCACGTGCCTCCGGAGGTGCGCGCCCCCTAGTGGCCAAAAAGCAACGTAAGGGAACGTAGTTTTGCCCAGGGGAGCCAACCTGCTGCAGTAGAAGTGCGGCCTTTTAGCCTTTAACCGCTTCCGGACCAGCCGCCACAGTTCTACTGCAGCAGGTTGGCTCCCCTGGGCAAAACTACGTTCCCTTACGTCGCTTTTTGGCCACTAGGGGGGGGGGGGGGCGCACCTCTGGAGGCACGCGCCCAGTTTTCCAGAGCCGATACGTGTGCCCGGCGGGCACGATGACCGTTGACACCCGCAATCGCTCGTGACAGTTCTCTCATGGGAGAAGAGACAAATGGTGCGTTCATAGTGTATGAGCACCGATCTGTCATCTCTCCTAGTAAGTCGCCCCCCCCACAGTTAGAACACAACTAGGGAACACAGTTAAAGTGGGGGGCCCACAAAAAAATAAATAAAAAAAAATAATAATTAAAAGTCAGCAGCTACAAATACTGCAGCTGCAGCCTTTTAATAATCGGACTTACCTGTCCCGGGGTCTAGTGATGCGGGGGAACGAAGCCCCCCCCCCTCGTTCTCCGCTTGCGGCGCCGGCATTCTTAATGTGGGCACCCGGATGTGGCTTCACAGCCGGCCACCCACTGCGCATGCGCGAGAGGCGCCCTGATTCGACGCTCACTCATCTGGCACACGTGACAGGTCCTAGATGACTGTGCGGCGCCTAGAGGAAATGATGTCAGTGCCCGGGCACTGAAGGTGGCAGACTACGAGGGACCCCCTAGCAACAGGCATTTAGAGGCGAGTAAAACCTTTTTTTTTTCCCCCAATTATATATTTTTTTTTTATGATTTTTAAGCCAATTTTTTATTTTGGTGGCAACACCACTTTAACCCCTTGATCCCCCCCCCTAGTGTTAACCCCTTCCCTGCCAGTGACATCTATACAGTAATCAGTTGCTATTTTTTTTTTTAGCACCGATTGCTGTATAAATTGTCAATGGTCCCAAAAACATGTGTCAAGTGTTCAATTTGTCTGCCGCAATGTCGCAGTTCCGATCAAAAAAAATAAAACGCAGATCGCGTTTACAAAAATAAAAATGCCACACATCTATCCCCTATATATTTTAGACGCTAGAACTTGTGCACACCAATCAATTATTGCTTTTTTATTTAGAAAAATACGCATCGGCCTAAACCGAGGACAAAAATAGTTTTTTTGGGGTTTTTAGATATTTTTAGGGGATATTAGAGAAAAAAAAAAAAAGAATTTTCTTCCAAATTGACGCTCTTTTTTTTGGTTTATAGCGCAAAAAATAAAAACCGCAGAGATGATCAAATACCACCAAAAGAAATCTATTTGTGCGGGGAAAAAAAAAAAAAGGGGTTTTAAAAAAAAAAAATTAAATAATAAATTTATTATTATAAATATAGATATATATATTTTTATATTATATAGAATAATAATAAATATTATATAATATATATAAATATATTATATATATAATATATATATATATATTTTTTTAAATATAATAATAATAATAAATAATAATAAAGTGCCCCCAGCTACTTACAAGGATGCTAAATGAATAAAAAAAAAAAAAAAAAAACACCACACATTAAAGTAGAACTATGCTTAACCCCCGGGAACTTTTACCCCCTTCCTGCCCAGGCCAAAATGTCTTTTTTAGCGCTGTTGCGCTTGGAATGACAATTGAACGATCGTGCAACACTGTACTCAAACGAAATGTAATTTTTTAGACCCATCGAGATTTCTTTTTGCATTTCTCCAATCACCACTGTGTTTTTTACTTTTTTGCTAAAAAAAAAAAAAAAAACAATTCTTAGTTTGTTATAAAATGTTGTAAATAAGTAATTGTTCTCCTTCCCTGATGGTCAGTGCAGACGTCCGCGCTGTCAGCGTGACGAGAGGAATGCCATTAACCAGCATTTCCTGTTGACAAGGTTCAGTTGTGATTGGACACAGCTGGTCACATGGCAAAGAGCCTACGTCATGTGCCGTGTCCCCAGGTACTCAGCACACCACCAATCACCACGCTGCGTGTCCAGAATGGGAGGACGTGATAGGGCGTCCTGGTAGGGGAGGGAAGCAGTTAAAAATTCTCTACCTAAAAACTAACCTTTGTAAGAGACTTATTAACAATTTCCAGCCCTCCACTATGAACAGTGATCTGGCTGTTTCTTATCCCTGCAAAGCAGGGAGGGGAAACTACTATCTTTTTTTTATTATTTGTTTATTTTTATTTATTTTTTTTAAGTAAAAGAAGTACATAATACAAGCATAGTAAAAGGTAACACCGCAAATTCTACTTTAAGAGTCCATGTAACACTTCACATTCCTGTGATATCCACGATCTACTGAAGCCTATTCATTCTGAAGAGCCCCAAAGCAGCGAGAATCACCCCAGCAGTGCAGCTGTGTGTCGGGGACCTCAGCACCTCGTGGTAAAGTGCGCTACATGTGAAGAGAAAGCAACCGCACACCTCGCCTTCCAAACAAATCGCATGGGATGGCCAATGTCGCCCCACCTCCCCTCAGAAACAGGAGGCAAGACGACATCTTCCATCATTGAAATCTCCCGGCCACGTGTGCAACACAGGAAGAGAAATCTCCCCGCCACGTGTGCAACACAGGAAGAGAAATCTCCCCGCCACGTCTGCAACACAGGAAGAGAAATCTCCCCGCCACGTCTGCAACACAGGAAGAGAAATCCCCTCGCCACGTCTGCAACACAGGAAGAGAAATCTCCCCGCCACGTCTGCAACACAGGAAGAGAAATCTCCCCGCCACGTCTGCAACACAGGAAGAGGAGAAATCTCCCCGCCACGTCTGCAACACAGGAAGAGAAATCCCCTCGCCACGTGTGCAACACAGGAAGAGGAGAAATCTCCCCGCCACGTGTGCAACACAGGAAGAGGAGAAATCTCCCCGCCACGTGTGCAACACAGGAAGAGGAGAAATCTCCCCGCCACGTGTGCAACACAGGAAGGGGAGAAATCTCCCCGCCACGTGTGCAACACAGGAAGGGGAGAAATCTCCCCGCCACGTGTGCAACACAGGAAGGGGAGAAATCTCCCCGCCACGTGTGCAACACAGGAAGGGGAGAAATCTCCCCGCCACGTGTGCAACACAGGAAGAGGAGAAATCTCCCCGCCACGTGTGCAACACAGGAAGAGGAGAAATCTCCCCGCCACGTGTGCAACACAGGAAGAGGAGAAATCTCCCCGCCACGTGTGCAACACAGGAAGAGGAGAAATCTCCCCGCCACGTGTGCAACACAGGAAGAGGAGAAATCTCCCCGCCACGTGTGCAACACAGGAAGAGGAGAAATCTCCCCGCCACGTGTGCAACACAGGAAGAGGAGAAATCTCCCCGCCACGTGTGCAACACAGGAAGAGGAGAAATCTCCCCGCCACGTGTGCAACACAGGAAGAGGAGAAATCTCCCCGCCACGTGTGCAACACAGGAAGGAGAAATCTCCCCGCCACGTGTGCAACACAGGAAGAGGAGAAATCTCCCCGCCACGTGTGCAACACAGGAAGAGGAGAAATCTCCCCGCCACGTGTGCAACACAGGAAGAGGAGAAATCTCCCCGCCACGTGTGCAACACAGGAAGAGGAGAAATCTCCCCGCCACGTGTGCAACACAGGAAGAGGAGAAATCTCCCCGCCACGTGTGCAACACAGGAAGAGGAGAAATCTCCCCGCCACGTGTGCAACACAGGAAGAGGAGAAATCTCCCCGCCACGTGTGCAACACAGGAAGAGGAGAAATCTCCCCGCCACGTGTGCAACACAGGAAGAGGAGAAATCTCCCCGCCACGTGTGCAACACAGGAAGAGGAGAAATCTCCCCGCCACGTGTGCAACACAGGAAGAGGAGAAATCTCCCCGCCACGTGTGCAACACAGGAAGAGGAGAAATCTCCCCGCCACGTGTGCAACACAGGAAGAGGAGAAATCTCCCCGCCACGTGTGCAACACAGGAAGAGGAGAAATCTCCCCGCCACGTGTGCAACACAGGAAGAGGAGAAATCTCCCCGCCACGTGTGCAACACAGGAAGAGGAGAAATCTCCCCGCCACGTGTGCAACACAGGAAGAGGAGAAATCTCCCCGCCACGTGTGCAACACAGGAAGAGGAGAAATCTCCCCGCCACGTGTGCAACACAGGAGGTGGAAGAGAAACCCCCCCCCGCCACGTGTGCAACACAGGAGGTGGAAGAGAAATCTCCCCGCCACGTCTGCAACACAGGAGGTGGAAGAGAAATCTCCCCGCCACGTCTGCAACACAGGAGGTGGAAGAGAAATCTCCCCGCCACGTCTGCAACACAGGAGGTGAAAGAGAAATCTCCCAGCCACGTCTGCAACACAGGAGGTGAAAGAGAAATCTCCCAGCCACGTCTGCAACACAGGAGGTGAAAGAGAAATCTCCCAGCCACGTCTGCAACACAGGAGGTGAAAGAGAAATCTTCCCGCCATGTCTGCAACACAGGAGGTGAAAGAGAAATCTCCCAGCCACGTCTGCAACACAGGAGGTGAAAGAAATCTCCCAGCCACGTCTGCAACACAGGAGGTGAAAGAGAAATCTTCCCGCCATGTCTGCAACACAGGAGGTGAAAGAGAAATCTCCCAGCCACGTCCGCAACACAGAAAAAGTGAAAGAAATCTCCCAAATGGGACACAAATGGCAAGGAAACTGACAGTGACCCTTCCCAACTTGTCTTAAGCAAGGTTTAGCTCTTCATTAAAGATTAAAAAAGATAACTCCCAATTCCCCCCCCTGCTGCTGGAGATGCCACCTCGCACTGCCCACGCCAGCCACACATATCTGGTCAGAACATGGAAAAAAACTTCACTAGGCGGGGCTGTGAACCATCATAATAGGAACAGGAAGAACCATCTCTGCTCCATGTTTATAGAATATTTAGATTAACTTTCTTTGTAACTTTTTTCCCTGGACCGCATTCAAAATGCACCACACTCGCCATCTGCAGCGGGCGCCAGCGTTACAAAGGCAGGCCACAAACGCAGTGTGCCAGGCGGCACGGTACAGTAGTACCACGTGATCTTTTTTTTAATAGCGCATGCGCTACTCTTTGTGCGGTCTGATGTAATTTTAGCCCATTCAAATGAAGGGGCTGAAATCGCACCGCATCCAGACCGCATGTGAATCGCACGGGAACACACAGCGCAATCGTGGTGTGAACTGGCCCTGAACCCGCTCACTGTTGGTGGATTCACTACAGGCTTGTTTACACACAAGGGGGAATCACCCTTCAGAGGGAGTTTGACAGGCAGTGAGGCCGGCGTTAGGTCACCTCCCCACCGCCTGTTTTAAACCCTATAAAACTTACAAAACACAATTGCACGCAGTTTCGGGTGAAAGGGTTCCGTGCGGCGGGCAGGACTGCCCACTCAGCGCGACTCGGGGGCATCGTATTTGCAAAGCATCACAGCCCTGCCATGTGAACAGCCCCATTCGCTGCCTCTGCGGCTTAAGGGGGAGCGGCTGTGACCACACCGTCCAATAAGAAACTATCCTGAGTCTTTTTGGTTTCATGACAGCCCCCCAGAAGGAGGAGATCCTCATTGGTCAGCGCAGTCACATGGCCGTGCTGACCAATAAGAAGCTATCCTGAGCCTTTTATTATTCCAGGATGGTGTCTCCAGGAGGAGATTCTCATTGGTTAGAGCAGTCACATGGCCGGGCTGACCAATAATAAACTATCCTATCCTGAGTCTTCTCTGTTCCAGTGTCTTGCCGAGAAAATTCCCCGGCGAATAAGGACCCCCCCCCCCCCCCCCTGTACTGCGCAGGCGCTGTGCGAAGCACGACGGAGTTTCCGAAAAATAGCCGAAGCTGAACACCGTCAGCTGTACATGGCTCCTGCGCACTACATTCTAACCTTGTTGTCCATGTTCCAGCCCCACCATCAGAGTGGACACAGAGTTAGAATAAGAATATGCCGAGCACAGTGAGGCCGTGCCCGAACCGCGGCGAGCCTGCGAGGGGCCCTGTTACAGGCGCCGTGTACAGCCGATTCACTGTCTTCTGCCATTTCCGGCGGCTTTGTTGTGCTTCGTACTGCGCAAGCGCTGCGCCTGCGCAGTACAGGGGGGACCTTATCCGCCGAGGGGAACTTTCTCGGCAGAACTGCCCCCAAAGGGGAAAAGATTCTCATTGGTCAGTGCAGTCACATGGCTGGGCTGACCAATAAGAAGTTACCCTGAGCCTTTTATATTCCAGGATGGTGTCGCCAGGAGAAGATTCTCATTGGTCAGTGCAGTCACATGGCTGGGCTGACCAATAAGAAGTTACCCTGAGCCTTTTATATTCCAGGATGGTGTCGCCAGGAGAAGATTCTCATTGGTCAGCGCAGTCATATGGCTGGGCTGGCCAATAAAAACTATCCAGTCTTCTCGGTTTCATGACTGCTCCCCACAAGGAGATTCTTATTGGTCAGTGCAGTCCCATAGTGCTGACCAATCAAACTATCCTGTGCCTTTCAGCCTCCCAGAAAGATATTCTCATTGGTCAGTGCAGTCACACGGCTGGGCTGACCAATCAGAAACTATCCCGAAGCCTTCTCTGCTCCAGGATCGTATCCCCAGGAGGAGATTCTCATTGGTCAGGAGCAGTCACATGGCCGGGCTGACCAATAAGAAACTATCCTGACTCTTCTCTGTTCCGGTGTTGTATCATTATCCGTCCCCCATCACCAAGTGTCCGAGGTGTACTGCGCATGCGCAGTACACAGGACGCCCATATTCCGAAAATTGCCGAGGATGAACGGCGCCTGCGCCGTAAGTCCACTTTCAAGCCCCACCATCCCAGTGGACATAGAGTTAGAATATAAAAGTGCCGAGCGCAGCGAGCCCGTGCCCGAAGCGTGGCGAGCGAAGCGAGCCCGCGAGGGGCCCTCTCAATTTGACTAACCCTATGTCCGCTTGGATGGTGGGGGCTTCTCCTCGACTCACGGCGCAGGCGCCGCTCATCTTCCGACAATTTCCGAAAATCTTCTGGATCCGGACTGCGCATGCGCTGCGCATGCGCAGTAGACTTCGGACACCTAGTGACAGCCGGACACTTGGTGATAGAACACCGGGACTGTCCCCAGAGGGAGAAGATTCTCATTGTTCAGTGCAGTCACATGGCCGTGCTTACCAATAAGAAACTATCCTGAGCCTTTCATATTTCAGGATGGTGTCCCCAGGAGGAGATTCTCATCAGCCACGTGACTTCTGATTGGTCAGCCGGGCCATGTGACTGTGCTGACCAATGAGAATCACCTCCCGACACCATCCTCGAATATAAAAGGCTCTGGATGGTTTCTGATTGGTCAGCCTGGCCATGTGACTGCTCTGACCAATGAGAATCTTCTCCCTCTGGGGACAGTCCTGGAACAGAGAAGACTCTGGATAGTTTCTGATTGGTCAGCCCGGCCATGTGACTGCTCTGACCAATAAAAAAACACCTATCCTAAGTCTACTCTGTTCCAGGACAGCTCCCCAGAAGGAGATGATTCTTGGTTAGAGCAGTCACATGGCCGTGCTGACCAATAAGAAACTAGCCTGAGCCTTTTATTATTCCAGGATGGTGTCGCCAGGAGGAGATTCTCATTGGTCAGAGCAGTCACATGGCCGGGCTGACCAATGACCAGCAGCCATTGCAGACTTGATACTACAAAGCCTCCAGGTATGTGAAGTTTTCCCGGATGCGGTCCATTACAGCAGCCGGGGAGGTGGCTTTTTCAGCAGCGGGGGGGGGGGGGGGGGGGGGGGGGGGAGGTGTTGGCAATAAGGCCTCATTCACACAGGGGTGGGGGGGGGTATCAATACATAGTGACCCGTGCATCCAGCCCCATTCATGTCAGTTGGGGCGCAGCGGTGGCACGGACACAGTCGCCGCTCCCAAATCAGATACCCGCGTGGGCGTGCGTCTCTGAACTCGCACTATATGCGGCTAAACAGAGAAGCGACTGTGTCCATGCAGGGCCCCCAATTGGTGCGAATGGGACTGCATGAACACCTGTGCAGGTAAGCCCCGCCCTCACATTGATACGTCCCGTGTGAATGCGGCCATAACAAGAAACAACAAAGTTTGATACATAATTCATATGGCAGCCAATCAGCTTCTATCTTCAGCTTGTCCGGTTAAACTTTGTACATGAAAGCTAGAAGCTGATTGGTTGCTGTGGTGTAGATAAATTCCCCCTATAGGGGGGGCAGCACTCACCCCGGGGCTCGGCTCTGCTCCTCTTCTGCTCGCTCTTCCTCCAGACTCCCGGCTGTATCCTCTTCCTCCTCTTCTTCTCCTCCTCCTCCTCTTCTTTCTCACTCTCCCCGCCTGAGCTGCTCTCTGTGGCGTCCGAGTCGAACCCCCCCTGGGCCGCCCGCAGCCGGGCCGTGGAGCTGCACGCCAGCCGGTCCAGTTCTATGTGCGGGGACCCCGGCAGGCCGGCCGCCCCGCGCTCCGACAGCAGCTCCACCAGTCCCGACAGCTGCTGCCGGACGTGCCGCTCCACCTGCTTGGCCTGGATCACCTGGAGCCTCCGGCACAGCCGGCGGGCCCGCGCTCCCAGTTCCTGTTGGCGGCTGGACATCTGGGCCGCCCTCAAAGCGCACAGGACCCGGGGCCCCCGGGCGGCGGTGTCCTGAGAATCCACGGGCGCGGAGCCCCGTTCGGTAGCCGGGGGGCCCGGTGCACCAGCCGATAACCCCTCCGCCCTCCCCGTAGAATCCAGTGCCAAGTCTCGCCCAGCAAGGTGGCCCTTTGCGTTGCCCCCCGATGCAATGTCCGTTCTCTCCCGGGGCTCCGGCCCAGCTTTACTCCTCTCCGGCGTGGCGAGGGAGCCCGGTGCGCCCCCGGTTCTCCTCTCTGGGTGCTCCCGCGCACCGCCGTCCCTCTTCTCCAGCCTGTTATTCGGCCTCTCCGGAGCAGCGTCGGGCCCCATTGCAGCCCCCATTTTCCTCTCGTGGGGCCCTAGCCCGTCTTTCAGCCTCTCTTGAGCAGCACTGGCGGGCCCCGGGGTGCTCTCAGTCCTCCTGTCCCGGGGCCCCAGCGGTGCAGTGATGGGCCCCAACCCAACTTTCAGCCCCTGAGGTGCAGCAACGGGCCCCAACCCAACTTTCAGCCCCTGGGGCGCAGCGACGGGCCCCGACGAGCACCCCATCGTCCTCTCCCGGGGCCCCAACCCAACTTTCAGCCCCTGGGGCCCCGATACGCTCTCCGTTCTCCTGTCCCTTGGCCCCGGTCCGTTCTTGGGCCCCGGGGCGGGCCTCGCTGGGGGCCCCTGTGCAGAATTCAGTCCAGTCAGGGGCCCCATGTCCTCTCTGGGCCCCCGCAGGGGCCTCCTCACCCCTCTCTTCAGGGGCCCCGGTGCCTCGTCCATCAGGGGGCCCCCCGGTTCATCCTCCTCCTCCGCCCTCCCCCCTCCGTTGAGTAGTAGCAGCCCGGTGCGGCCCCTCCAGGCCGGGGACGAGGTACCGAGTCGGATCCGGTGAGGAGCTTCCTGTGCGGCTCCGGTCAGCGCCGGTGCCATGTCCGCCATGCAGGAGGGGGGCGGCGGGCGGCTCCTCCTCCCTCTCCTCACGGGGGTCCCGGGCTCTCCATGGCCCGCCCGGGGGGAGGCCAGCCGCAGCCGCGTTTTCTGGGTCGGGTTCGTCGCACAGCGCCCCCGCCGCCGGTCACGGCCTCCTCCCCACCCGACCAGTCCGGGGAACAAAGCTCGCTTACTCCTCCCCCCGCCTCCTCCTCTGCAGGGGCGGCCATTGCGCGCTCACCCCGCCCGCCGCCATCTTGTGCCTGTCACCGCGCGCTCCGGAGCCTACCAACCACCCGGAGACGGAGGGGGGAGGACGCTGCTTCTACCGCCGCCTCCTGCTGCTTTATTAGTCCTCTGCTCCGCGGATACTAGCACCTTACCGCACGACCGTAACCCAACCGTTTCTGTTTCCACCCCCCCGTCACTGTACGCCTCAAAGCCCGACCTTTAAACACCCCCTCCTCTCCGACGCCTGAATGGTACGGTCCGCCTTCTGTGAGGCGACGTTCCGCTTCCCAATTGCGCAGCTGGCTAATCTCCTCTTCCCGCCTCCCCTCTCTCCTCGCGCAAGGCCCCGCCCCGCGCGCTGATTGGCCGCGCCGTGAACTCCTTTGTCTCCCCTCGCCTTGTTTTCTCCCTTCGTGTCGTCACCGGGGAGGACCGCCCCCCCGCCTTTCATGTAGAGATCGACGTCCGCGGCGACCAATCGGGATCGAGGGGGCTCGTTTCCCGCCTCTTTCCCTCAGGGTTGCTTCAGCTTGTGTTGTCAGGCGCAGGGAGCGCTCTCCCTCATGTGGCCGCCATGGCAGCCTCTCCCTCAAAAGGAGAAAAATAGTTCTTGTTATATGTTTGTAAAACTGATGTGGTATAAATCAACATAAAATAATACGAAATTACAAAAATAAACTTTTTACACATGACCAAGGATCCTCAGAGCACTACGAGTTGCCTGAGGAGCAGAAGGATCCTTACCTAGGATCCTCAGAGAACTATGGGTTAACTGAAATGCAGAAGGATCCTCACCTAGGATACTCAGAGCACTACGGGTTACCAGAAAAGCAGAAGACTCCTCAGAGCACTACGGGTTACCTGAAAAGCAGAAGACTCCTCAGAGCACTATGGGTTACCTGCAAAGCAGAAGGATCCTCAGAGCACTACGGGTTACCTGAAAAGCTGAAGGCTCCTCAGAGCACTATGGGTTATCTGAGGAGAAGAAGGATCCTCACCTAGGATCCTCAGAGCACTACGGGTTATCTGAAAAGCAGAAGGATCCTCAGAGCACTATGGCTTACCTGAGAAGCTGAAGGATCCTCAGAGCACTATGGGTTATTTGAGGAGAAGAAGGATCCTCACCTAGGATACTCAGAGCACTACGAGTTATCTGAGAAGCAGAATGATCTTCACCTAGCATCCTCAGAGCACTACGAGTTACATGAGGAGCAGAAGGATCCTTACCTAGGATCCTCAGAGCACTATGGGTTATCTGAGGAGAAGAAGGATCCTCACCTAGGATACTCAGAGCACTATGGATTATCTGAGGAGCAGAAGGCTCCTCAGAGCACTATGGGTTACCTGAAAAGCAGAAGGCCCCTAAGAGCACTATGGGTTATCTGAGGAGAAGAAGGATCCTCACCTAGAATCCTCAGAGCACTACGGGTTATCTGAAAAGCAGAAGGCTCCTCAGAGCACTACAAGTAACCTGAAGAGCAAAAGTATACACAGAGCACTATGGGTTACCTGAGGAGCAGAAGGATCCTAACCTAGAATCCTCAGAGCACTACGGGTTACCTGAAAAGCAGAAGACTCCTCAGAGCACTATGGGTTACCTGCAAAGCAGAGGGATCCTCAGAGCACTACGGGTTACCTGAAAAGCAGAAGGCTCCTAAGAGCACTATGGGTTATCTGAGGAGAAGAAGGATCCTGACCTAGGATCCTCAGAGCACTACAAGTTATCTGAAAAGCAGAAGGCTCCTCAGAGCACTACAGGTTACCTGAAAAGCAGAAGGCTCCTCCGAGCACTATGGGTTACCTGAGGAGCAGAAGGATCCTAACCTAGGATCCTCAGAGCACTACGGGTTACCTGAAAAGCAGAAGACTCCTCGGAGCACTACGGGTAACTTGCAAAGCAGAAGGATCCTCAGAGCACTACAGGTTACCTGAAAAGCAGAAGGCTCCTAAGAGCACTATGGGTTATCTGAGGAGAAGAAGGATCCTCACCTAGGATCCTCAGAGCACTACGGGTTATCTGAAAAGCAGAAGGCTCCTCAGAGCACTACGGGTTACCTGAAGAGCAGGAGTATGCTCAGAGCACTATGGGTTACCTTAATAGCAGAAGGATCCTCACCTAGGATCCTCAGAGCACTATGGGTTACCTGAGGAGCAGAAGGATCCTCAGAGCACTAGACGTGCGCCCTGTCAATAAATTTGTTTCGTTCCGTATGACGAATACGAATTTTCATTAGGTTCGTAAACTTTATGCAAAATAACGAAAGTTCGTTATGATGAAGTTATCATTATGAGGGGTTCCCACCATCCCTGTGCTGAGTTCCCGGGTCTGTACACCTGCTGTGCCCATTATGAGGGGCTCCCACCATCCCTGTGCTGAGTTCCCGGGTCTGTACACCCGCTGTGCCCATTATAAGGGGTTCCCACCATCCCTGTGCTGAGTTCCCGGGTCTGTACACCGCTGTGCCCATTATGAGGGGTTCCCACCATCCCTGTGCTGAGTTCCCGGGTCTGTACACCCGCTGTGCCCATTATAAGGGGGTTCCCACCATCCCTGTGCTGAGTTCCCGGGTCTGTAAACCCGCTGTGCCCATTATGAGGGGTTCCCACCATCCCTGTGCTGAGTTCCCGGGTCTGTACACCCGCTGTGCCCATTATGAGGGGTTCCCACCATCCCTGTGCTGAGTTCCCGGGTCTGTGCACCCGCTGTGCCCATTATGAGGGGTTCCCACCCTCCCTGTGCCGAGTTCCCGGGTCTGTACACCGGCTGTGCCCATTATGAGGGGTTCCCACCATCCCTGTGCTAATTTCCCGGGTCTGTAAACCCGCTGTGCCCATTATGAGGGGTTCCCACCCTCCCTGTGCCGAGTTCCCGGGTCTGTATACTGGCTGTGCCCATTATGAGGGGTTCCCACCCTCCCTGTGCCGAGTTCCCGGGTCTGTAAACCGGCTGTGCCCATTATGAGGGGTTCCCACCATCCCTGTGCCTGAGTTCCCGGGTCTGTACACCCGCTGTGCCCATTATGAGAGGTTCCCACCATCCCTGTGCTGAGTTCCCGGGTCTGTACACCCGCTGTGCCCATTATGAGGGGTTCCCACCATCCCTGTGCAGAGTTCCCGGGTCTGTACCCCGCTGTGCCCATTATGAGGGGTTCCCACCATCCCTGTGCTGAGTTCCCGGGTCTGTACACCCGCTGTGCCCATTATGAGAGGTTCCCACCATCAATGTGCTCAGTTCCCAGGTCTGTACACCCGCTGTGCCCATTATGAGGGGTTCCCACCATCCCTGTGCTGAGTTCTCGGGTCTGTACACACGCTGTGCCCATTATGAGGGGTTCCCACCATCCCTGTGCGAGTTCCCGGGTCTGTACACCTGCTGTGCCCATTATGAGGGGTTCCCACCATCCCTGTGCTGATTTCTCGGGTCTGTACACCCGCTGTGCCCATTATGAGGGGTTCCCACCCTCCCTGTGCCGAGTTCCCGGGTCTGTATACTGGCTGTGCCCATTATGAGGGGTCCCCTCCGTCCCTGTGCCAAGTTCCCAGGTCTGTAAACCCGCTGTGCCCATTATGAGGGGTTCCCACCATCCCTGTGCTGAGTTCCCGGGTCTGTACACCCGCTGTGCCCATTATGAGAGGTTCCCACCATCAATGTGCTGAGTTCCCGGGTCTGTACACCCGCTGTGCCCATTATGAGGGGTTCCCACCATCCCTGTGCCAAGTTCCCGGGTCTGTAAACCCGCTGTGCCCATTATGAGGGGTTCCCACCATCCCTGTGCTGAGTTCCCGGGTCTGTACACCCGCTGTGCCCATTATGAGAGGTTCCCACCATCAATGTGCTGAGTTCCCGGGTCTGTACACCCGCTGTGCCCATTATGAGGGGTTCCCACCATCCCTGTGCTGAGTTCCCGGGTCTGTACACCCGCTGTGCCCATTATGAGGGGTTCCCACCATCCCTGGGCTGAGTTCCCGGGTCTGTACACCTGCTGTGCCCATTATGAGGGGTTCCCACCACCCCTGTGCTGAGTTCCCGGGTCTGTACACCCGCTGTGCCCATTATGAGGGGTTCCCACCATCCCTGTGCTGAGTTCCCGGGTCTGTACACCGCTGTGCCCATTATGAGGGCTTCCCACCATCCCTGTACTGAGTTCCCGGGTCTGTACACCCGCTGTGCCCATTATGAGGGGTTCCCACCATCCCTGTGCTGAGTTCCGGGTCTGTACACCCGCTGTGCCCATTATGAGGGGTTCCCACCATCCCTGTGCTGAGTTCCCGGGTCTGTACACCCGCTGTGCCCATTATGAGGGCTTCCCACCATCCCTGTACTGAGTTCCCGGGTCTGTACACCCGCTGTGCCCATTATGAGGGGTTCCCACCATCCCTGTGCTGAGTTCCCGGGTCTGTACACCCGCTGTGCCCATTGAGGGGTTCCCACCATCCCTGTGCTGAGTTCCTGGGTCTGTACACCCGCTGTGCCCATTATGAGGGCTTCCCACCATCCCTGTACTGAGTTCCCGGGTCTGTACACCCGCTGTGCCCATTATGAGGGTTCCCACCATCCCTGTGCTGAGTTCCCGGGTCTGTACACCCGCTGTGCCCATTGAGGGGTTCCACCATCCCTGTACTGAGTTCCGGGTCTGTACACCCGCTGTGCCCATTATGAGGGGTTCCCACCATCCCTGTGCTGAGTTCCCGGGTCTGTACACCCGCTGTGCCCATTGAGGGGTTCCCACCATCCCTGTGCTGAGTTCCCGGGTCTGTACACCCGCTGTGCCCATTATGAGGGCTTCCCACCATCCCTGTGCCGAGTTCCCGGGTCTGTACACCCGCTGTGCCCATTATGAGGGGCTCCCACCATCCCTGTGCTGAGTTCCCGGGTCTGAGTGTACCCTGCTGTGCCCATTATGAGGGATTTCCACCATCCCTGTGCTATGCTGACTTCCTGGGTTTTTAACTTTTAGGTTTGTTAACTTTTCGTAACAATTACAAATTTTTGTTATGAATTTGGATCCAAAATTCGTAAACGAAATTTCGTTATGCGTACAGAACTCGTATGCATAAAAATTTGTATTTCGGATTCGTACATCTCTACAGAGCACTACGGGTTAACCGAGGAGCAGAAAGATCCTCACCTAGGATCCTCAGAGCACTATGGGTTACCTAAAGAGCAGAAGGATCCTCACCTAGGATCCTCAGAGCACTATGGGTTACCTGAGGAGCAGAAGGATCCTCACCTAGGATCCCCAGAGCACTATGGGTTACCTGAGGAGCAGAAGGGTCCTCACCTAGGATCCTCAGAGCACTACGAGTTATCTGAAGAGCAGAAGGGTCCTCACCTAGGATCCCCAGAGCACGATGGGTTACCTGAGGAGCAGAAGGACTCTCACCTAGGATCCTCAAAGCAGTAAAGGTTACATGAAGATAAATGAACATAAAATGATACAGAACTAATAAATATTATATAAAAAATTACTTTTTACACATGACCTAGGATCCTCAGAGCACTACAGGTTACCGGAAGAGCAGAAAGATCCTCACCTAGGATCCTCAGAGCACTATGGGTTACCTAAAGAGCAGAAGGATCCTCACCTAGGATCCTCAGAGCACTACAGGTTACCTGAGGAGCAGAAGGGTCCTCACCTAGGATCCTCAGAGCACTACGAGTTACCTGAAGAGCAGAAGGGTCCTCACCTAGGATCCCAGAGCACGGTGGGTTACCTGAGGAGCAGAAGGACCCTCACCTAGGATCCTCAAAGCAGTAAAGGTTACCTGAAGAGCAGAAGGATCCTCACTTAGGATCCTCAGAGCACTATGGGTTACCTGAAGAGCAGAAGGCGTTCCCCTTCATGGTGACTGGGCTCCATTCACAAAAAAATAAGTTTTTATTATAAGTTTGTAAACAATTGTGTTATAAATAAACATAAAATGATACAGAACTAATAAATATTATATAAAAAATTACTTTTTACACATGACCTAGGATCCTCAGAGCACTACAGGTTACCTAATGAGCAGAAGGATCCTCACCTAGGATCCTTAGAACACTATGGGTTACCTGAGGAACAAGATCATAGGTGATCTTTGCTCATCTAGGATCCTCAGAGCACTACGGGTTAACTGAAATGCAGAAGGATCCTCACCTAGGATCCTCAGAGCACTATGGGTTACGAAGGATCCTCAGAACACTATGGGTTACTTGAAGAGCAGAAGGATCATCACCTAGGATCCTCAGAGCACTACAAGTTACCTGAAGAGCAGAAGGATCCTCACCTAGGATCCTCAGAGCACTATGGGTTACCTGAGGAGCAGAGGGATCCTCAGAGCACTACGAGTTACCCGGATTTTACTTACTCCTGACCCCTGCGGCATGTTTTTAATCATGACCCCTAAGCTCTGTCTTATTTACTCCTGACCCCTGCACCCTGCTTTACATACTCCTGACCCTTGCATCCTGTACTCATTCATGAGAAGTGTCACCAGCACACCAGGATCTCCAAAATGGGGTTCAAAACATTAATCACATAGTATCAAAAAACTAAATAGAAGCAACGTTTCGGAGCCACACAGGACCCCCTTATCAGGCATGTTTCACACCTGATGAAGGGGTCCTGTGTGGTTTGGAAACATTGCTATTTATTTTTTTGATACTATGTGATTAAAGTTTTGGACCCCAATTTTGGAGATCCTGGTGTGCTGGTGACACTTCCTTCTCATGAATCCAGTCGGTTCCAGCCGTTGGTCATTTCAGCACCCAATCTAAGATACAGCCGTTTGTGTGGAATGTGTGCGTTGGGAGTATTGCTTTGGCTGTACTCATTCGTGACCCTTAAGCTCTGTGTTATTTACTCCTGACTCCTGCACCCTGTTTTACTTACTCTTGACCACTGCACTGGGTTTTACTTATTCCTGACCCCTGTGGCATGTTTTTAGTCATGTCCCCTAAACTCTGTGTTATTTACTCCTGACCCCTGCACCCTGCTTTACGTACTCCTGCACCCTGTACTCAGTCATGACCCCTAAGTTCTGTGTTTTATACTACTGACCCCTGCACCCTGCTTTATATACTCCTGACCCCTGAACCTTGTACTCAGTCATGACCCATGAACTCTGTGTTATTTACTCCTGACCCCTGCACCCTGCTTTACATACTCTTGACCCCTGCATCCTGTACTTAGTCATGACCCCTAAGTTCTGTGTTATTTAAATCTGACCCCTGCACCCTGCTTTACATATTCCTGACCCCTGCACCCTGTACTCAGCCATGACCCCTAAGATCTGTGTTTTATACTCCTGACCCCTGCACCGTGTACTCAGTCATGACCCCTAAACTCTGTGTTATTTACTCCTGGCCCCTGCACCCTGTTTTACTTATTCCTGACCCCTGCAGCGTATTTTCAGTCATGACACCTAAGTTCTGTGTTATTTACTCCTGACCCCTGCACCCTGCTTTACATACTCCTGACCCCTGCACCCTGTACTCAGTCATGACCCCTAAGTTCTGTGTTATTTACTCCTGACCCTTGCACCCTGCTTTACATAAGCCTGGCCCCTGCACCTTGTACTCAGTCATGACCCCTAAGATCTGTGTTTTATACTCCTGACCCCTGCACCCTGCTTTATATACTCCTGACCCCTGCACCTTGTACTCAATAATGACCCCTAAGATCTGTGTTTTATACTCCTGACCCCTGCACCCTGCTTTATATACTCCTGACCCCTGCACCTTGTACTCAATAATGACCCCTAAGATCTGTGTTTTATACTCCTGATCTCTGCACCCTGTACTTAGTCATGACCTCTGCACCCTATTTTACTTACTCCTGACCCCTGCAGCGTATTTTCAGTCATGACCCCTGAACTGTGTGTTATTTACTCCTGGCCTCTGCGCCCTGCTTTACATATTCTTGCCCTCTGCACCCTGTACTCAGTCATGACCCCTAAGTTCTGTGTTATTTACTCCTGACCCCTGCACCCTGCTTTACATACTCCTGACCCCTGCACCGTGTTTTCAGCCATGACCCCTAAACATGTATTTGCATTGAAAGTATAGCGAAAGGCAGAACATTTTTCCTTAGTTTTGCATGGAGTGGAGAGGGATTAGACCCCCTGTCAGTTTTTATTGTGGCCTGTGCCTCCATTAGGGAGATTCCCCCTCTCTATTTGTCCTGTTATCACTGAAAGTAAAAGAAAATCCCACATTTTGGGTTGTCCCCAGAAAAGTAATAGAGGGGAAATCTTCCAATGGGGACACTAGGTCTGGTGACCTGGGGGGGGGGGGGGGGGCAAGGGATTCCTTTAATTCGCAGAGATTTCCTACCACTTCCTGTTTGGCTAAGGGACAGGAAGTGAAGGGAAATCTGCCCAATGGGGACACAGATGGTGGAAACAAACCCGCCAGGGGATATAACCCTCCATTACTCCATCCAAAATGAAAACAAAAGGCTTTGCCTCTGGTCCTCCTTGAGCTGTATCTGGTTTTGACTATTCAGATGTACACTGACATCTAGTGGTGGTTTGGGGCAACTACAACTTCTTTACTTGTGTGATTTGGTTTCTCCCTCTGCTCCCCCCCCCCCCTCTCTAGTTGGTTCAGTCCTGGCTGGACCCTCCTTGTTCCTTCCAGGTTTGCAGAGTGGTGTCTGCAGACAGGAAGGAGGTAAGTCACGTGTCTGGGGTGGAAGAACTTATCTAAAGTCATATTGTGTTCTGTGCCCCCTCCCCCCCCCCAAGAGGGGAAAAGGGGGTTCTAAAGGCAGAAATTCTTTATATCTTCTATTCTGAATGGGCACACAGAGCGGGGGGGGGGGGGGAGGGGTGCCCACCATAGCAAGCTGCTTGCCACGGGGGAGGGGCTTGGAGCGGGAGGGGTGCCCACCATAGCAAGCTGCTTGCCACGGGGGAGGGGCTTGGAGCGGGAGGGGTGCCCACCATAGCAAGCTGCTTGCCACGGGGGAGGGGCTTGGAGCGGGAGGGGTGCCCACCATAGCAAGCTGCTTGCCACGGGGGAGGGGCTTGGAGCGGGAGGGGTGCCCACCATAGCAAGCTGCTTGCCACGGGGGAGGGGCTTGGAGCGGGAGGGGTGCCCACCATAGCAAGCTGCTTGCCACGGGGGAGGGGCTTGGAGCGGGAGGGGTGCCCACCATAGCAAGCTGCTTGCCACGGGGGAGGGGCTTGGAGCGGGAGGGGTGCCCACCATAGCAAGCTGCTTGCCACGGGGGAGGGGCTTGGAGCGGGAGGGGTGCCCACCATAGCAAGCTGCTTGCCACGGGGGAGGGGCTTGGAGCGGGAGGGGTGCCCACCATAGCAAGCTGCTTGCCACGGGGGAGGGGCTTGGAGCGGGAGGGGTGCCCACCATAGCAAGCTGCTTGCCACGGGGGAGGGGCTTGGAGCGGGAGGGGTGCCCACCATAGCAAGCTGCTTGCCACGGGGGAGGGGCTTGGAGCGGGAGGGGTGCCCACCATAGCAAGCTGCTTGCCACGGGGGAGGGGCTTGGAGCGGGAGGGGTGCCCACCATAGCAAGCTGCTTGCCACGGGGGAGGGGCTTGGAGCGGGAGGGGTGCCCACCATAGCAAGCTGCTTGCCACGGGGGAGGGGCTTGGAGCGGGAGGGGTGCCCACCATAGCAAGCTGCTTGCCACGGGGGAGGGGCTTGGAGCGGGAGGGGTGCCCACCATAGCAAGCTGCTTGCCACGGGGGAGGGGCTTGGAGCGGGAGGGGTGCCCACCATAGCAAGCTGCTTGCCACGGGGGAGGGGCTTGGAGCGGGAGGGGTGCCCACCATAGCAAGCTGCTTGCCACGGGGGAGGGGCTTGGAGCGGGGGAGGGGGAGCGGGAGGGGTGCCCACCATAGCAAGCTGCTTGCCACGGGGGAGGGGCTTGGAGCGGGAGGGGTGCCCACCATAGCAAGCTGCTTGCCACGGGGGAGGGGCTTGGAGCGGGAGGGGTGCCCACCATAGCAAGCTGCTTGCCACGGGGGAGGGGCTTGGAGCGGGAGGGGTGCCCACCATAGCAAGCTGCTTGCCACGGGGGAGGGGCTTGGAGCGGGAGGGGTGCCCACCATAGCAAGCTGCTTGCCACGGGGGAGGGGCTTGGAGCGGGAGGGGTGCCCACCATAGCAAGCTGCTTGCCACGGGGGAGGGGCTTGGAGCGGGAGGGGTGCCCACCATAGCAAGCTGCTTGCCACGGGGGAGGGGCTTGGAGCGGGAGGGGTGCCCACCATAGCAAGCTGCTTGCCACGGGGGAGGGGCTTGGCGCGGGAGGGGTGCCCACCATAGCAAGCTGCTTGCCACGGGGGAGGGGCTTGGAGCGGGAGGGGTGCCCACCATAGCAAGCTGCTTGCCACGGGGGAGGGGCTTGGAGCGGGAGGGGTGCCCACCATAGCAAGCTGCTTGCCACGGGGGAGGGGCTTGGAGCGGGAGGGGTGCCCACCATAGCAAGCTGCTTGCCACGGGGGAGGGGCTTGGAGCGGGAGGGGTGCCCACATAGCAAGCTGCTTGCCACGGGGGAGGGGCTTGGAGCGGGAGGGGTGCCCACCATAGCAAGCTGCTTGCCACGGGGGAGGGGCTTGGAGCGGGAGGGGTGCCCACCATAGCAAGCTGCTTGCCACGGGGGAGGGGCTTGGAGCGGGAGGGGTGCCCACCATAGCAAGCTGCTTGCCACGGGGGAGGGGCTTGGAGCGGGGGGGGAGGGGTGCCCACCATAGCAAGCTGCTTGCCACGGGGGAGGGGCTTGGTGCGGGAGGGGTGCCCACCATAGCAAGCTGCTTGCCACGGGGGAGGGGCTTGGAGCGGGAGGGGTGCCCACCATAGCAAGCTGCTTGCCACGGGGGAGGGGCTTGGAGCGGGAGGGGTGCCCACCATAGCAAGCTGCTTGCCACGGGGGAGGGGCTTGGAGCGGGAGGGGTGCCCACCATTGCAAGCTGCTTGCCCCGGGGGAGGGGCTTGGAGCGGGAGGGGTGCCCACCATAGCAAGCTGCTTGCCACGGGGGAGGGGCCTGGAGCGGGAGGGGTGCCCACCATAGCAAGCTGCTTGCCACGGGGGAGGGGCCTGGAGCGGGAGGGGTGCCCACCATAGCAAGCTGCTTGCCACGGGGGAGGGGCTTGGAGCGGGAGGGGTGCCCACCATAGCAAGCTGCTTGCCACGGGGGAGGGGCTTGGAGCGGGAGGGGTGCCCACCATAGCAAGCTGCTTGCCACGGGGGAGGGGCTTGGAGCGGGGGGGGTGCCCACCATAGCAAGCTGCTTGCCACGGGGGAGGGGGGGGGGGGGCTTGGAGCGGGAGGGGTGCCCACCATAGCAAGCTGCTTGCCACGGGGGAGGGGCTTGGAGCGGGAGGGGGGCCCACCATAGCACGCTGCTTGCCACGGGGGTGGGGCTTGGAGCGGGAGGGGTGCCCACCATAGCAAGCTGCTTGCCACGGGGGAGGGGCTTGGAGCGGGAGGGGTGCCCACCATAGCAAGCTGCTTGCCACGGGGGAGGGGCTTGGAGCGGGAGGGGTGCCCACCATAGCAAGCTGCTTGCCACGGGGGAGGGGCTTGGAGCGGGAGGGGTGCCCACCATAGCAAGCTGCTTGCCACGGGGGAGGGGCTTGGAGCGGGAGGGGTGCCCACCATAGCAAGCTGCTTGCCACGGGGGAGGGGCTTGGAGCGGGAGGGGTGCCCACCATAGCAAGCTGCTTGCCACGGGGGAGGGGCTTGGAGCGGGAGGGGTGCCCACCATAGCAAGCTGCTTGCCACGGGGGAGGGGCTTGGAGCGGGAGGGGTGCCCACCATAGCAAGCTGCTTGCCACGGGGGAGGGGCTTGGAGCGGGAGGGATGCCCACCATAGCAAGCTGCTTGCCACGGGGGAGGGGCTTGGAGCGGGAGGGGTGCCCACCATAGCAAGCTACTTGCCACGGGGGAGGGGCTTGGAGCGGGAGGGGTGCCCACCATAGCAAGCTGCTTGCCACGGGGGAGGGTCTTGGAGCGGGAGGGGTGCCCACCATAGCAAGCTGCTTGCCACGGGGGAGGGGCTTGGAGCGGGAGGGGTGCCCACCATAGCAAGCTACTTGCCACGGGGGAGGGGCTTGGAGCGGGAGGGATGCCCACCATAGCAAGCTGCTTGCCACGGGGGAGGGGCTTGGAGCGGGAGGGGTGCCCACCATAGCAAGCTGCTTGCCACGGGGGTGGGGCTTGGAGCGGCGGCGGGGACCCCTAGAAGAGGAGGATCCCGGGGGGGCGCTCTGTGCAAAACCATTACAGAGGAGGTAGAACATGTTTGTTATATTTAAACAAACAAAAAAAAAGAAAAACCCAAAACCTTTAATATCACTTTAACCACTTCAGCCCTGGAAGTTTTACCCCCCCCCCCTCCCTCCTGACCAGGCCATGTCTTTGCGGTACGGCACTGTGCCGCTTTAACTGACAATTGCGTGGTCATGTGACGCTGTACCCAAGTAAAATGTATGCCCCCCCCCCCCCCCAGCTTTCTTTTGGTGGTATTTGACCACCCTCTGCGGTTTTTATTTTTTGCGCTATAAACTAAAAAGAAAAAAATAATTTAGAAAAAAAAATAAAAGAAAAAGAAAAAATAAATTTTTTGAAAAAAAACAAAACAAAAATATTTTTATATAAAAAATAAAAATAATAATAATAATAATACTACTAATAATAATAATTATACTACTAATAATAATAGTAATACTAATAATAATAATACTAATAATAGTAATAATAATAATAATAATATTTTTTTAACCCCTTCAATTCCGGGCACTTTCGCCCCCCTTCCTTCCCAAACCAATTTTCAGCTTTCAGCGCTCTCGCACTTTCCGCGACAATTGCGCGGTCGTGCTTCGCTGTACCCAAATGACGTTTTTATCATTTTGTTCGCACAAATAGAGCTTTCCTTTGGTGGTATTTATTCAGGACTCCGTTTTAATTTTTTTGAGAAATAAGCGAAAAAAGAGCGGGAATTTTTTAAAAAAAAATATATATATTTTCTTCTTTCTATTTTAAAAGAAATCCAATAAAAATCGAATTTTGTCATAAATTTAAGCCAAAACGTATTCTGCTACATGTTTTTGGTAAAAAAAATCCTGTTAAGTGTATAATAATTGGTTCGTGTGATCACGGACAGATGTGCGCAGATGATCACGGACAGATGTGCGCAGATGATCACGGACAGATGTGTGCAGATGATCACGGACAGATGTGTGCAGATGATCACGGACAGATGTGTGCAGATGATCACGGACAGATGTGCGCAGATGATCACGGACAGATGTGCGCAGTTGATCACGGACAGATGTGCGCAGATGATCACGGACAGATGTGCGCAGATGATCACGGACAGATGTGCGCAGATGATCACGGACAGATGTGCGCAGATGATCACGGACAGATGTGCACAGATGATCACGGACAGGTGTTTTTACTGTGGGGGGACACGTGTGTTAACTCTGTGTGTTTACATTGTGTGGGGACACTACACTGGTGATCAGTGAGTGTAAAAAACAGCTCACACTAACTGATCACCAGCCGGCTGCCGCTCTCCTCTCCTCAGCGTCAACCTCCGTGTGAGGAGAGGCGATCGCCTAGCAACCGGCTCTGTATTTACATCACATGAGGGCTGTGATTGGACACGGCCGTCATGTGATCAGGAGGGCCAATCACAGAGCCCATCTGCCGGTCGGGGATGCGCCATGTCCGGGTGACACGAGCGCATCGGGATCGCGCCACTGAACGGGCACGTGCGCGCGCAATCCGCATCCTTCTAAGGGACGTTCCTGAACGTCTACTCAGAAGGAGAGAGCGCCCACCCGGCCGTGACCGTGTGCAGGCTCCATCGGACTTTTGCTGGCGGAATTTCGGCCAGCAAAAGATTAATGCCGCGTACACACGATCGGAATTCTCGTTGGAAAAAGCTCTGCCGGTTTTCCCGACAGAATTCCGCTCAAACTGTCTTGCCTACACACGGTCACACCAAATTCCGACCGTCAAGAACGCGGTGACGTACAACACTACGACGTGTCGAGTTCAATGCTTCCGAGCATGCGTCGAATTGTTTCCGAGCATGCGTAGGAATTTTGCGTGTCAGATTGCTACGGACGATCGGAATTTCCGATAGAAACCTTTTCCGTCGGAAAAATTGAGAACACGCTCTCAATTCTTTGCTGTCGGAAATTCGGCCAGCAAAATTCCGATGGAGCCTACACACGGTCGCATTTTCCGATGAAAAGCTCTCATCGGTCTCTTTCTGGGCGGAATTCCGATCATGTGTACGCAGCATTGGAAGTTTTTTTTCCGACGGAATTCCGCTCAAGCTTGTGTTGCCTACACACGGTCACAGCAAATTCCGACCGCCAAGAACGCGGTGACGCACAACACTACGACGAGCCGCGAAAATGTAGTTCAATGCTTCTGAGCATGCGTCGAATTGTTTCCGTCTGAATTTTGCGCGTCGGAATTGCCACAGACGGCCGGAATTTCCGATAGAAACGTTTTCCGTCGGAAAAATTGAGAACACGCTCTCAATCTTTTGCTGGCCGAAATTCGGGCAGCAAAAGTCCGATGGAGCCTAAACACGGTCGCACTTTCCGACCAAAAGCTCTCATCGGTCTTTTGCTGGCGGAATTTCCGACCGCGTGTACGCGGCATGAGAGCATGTCTTCCCCTTTGAAGAGTCTGAAATTCCGAATGTCAAGAATGCGGTGACGTACAACACTTGCGACGAGCCGAGAAAAAGGAAGTTCAATAGCCAGTGCAGCTCTTCTGCTTGATTCCGAGCATGCGTGGCACTTTGTGCGTTTGAAATTGTGTACACACGATCGGAATTTATGCGAATGGATTTTGTTGTTGGGAAAATTTGAGATCCAGCTCTCAAAATTTTGTGTGTCGGAAATTCCGATGGAAAAAGTCCGATGGAGCCTACACAAGGTCGCAATTTCCGACAACAAGCTCCAATCGCACATTTTCCGTCGGAAAGTCCGACCGTGTGTGCGGGGCAATACCGCCATGTTCATCCACATCTTTATTGAAGAGGGCTGTTTTGCTCTGAGACTGGTAATTACCAATCGATAACCTTTCCACAGGGTTTTGCGTGCCATTTCACCGCTTTCAGCCCCGGACCATTTTGCTGGCCAAAGACCAGAGCACTCTTTGCGATTCGGCGCTGCGTCGCTTTAACTGACAATTGCGCGGTCGTCGCGACGTGGCTCCCAAACAAAATAATTTTTTTCCCCACAAATAGAGCTTTCTTTCGGTGGTATTTGATCGCCCCTGCGGTTTTTAGTTTTTGTGCTATTAACAGAATAGAGCGACAATTTTTTTAAAAAAAAACGCATTATTTTTTACTTTTTGCTATAATAAATATCCCCAAAAAATATATAAAAAAAATTTAAAAAAACATATTTTTTCCCTCAGTTTAGGCCGATGCGTATTCTTCTACATATTTTTGGTTAAAAAAAAATCACAATAAGCGATTATTGATTGGTTTGCGCAAAACTATGGGATATATACTGGAAATTTTATTTATTTACTAGTAATGGCGGCAATCAGCGACTTATAGCGGGACTGGGGCATTGCGGCGGACAAATCGGACACTTTTTGGGACCAGTGACACTGATACAATCAGTGCTAAAAAAAATGCACTGTACCGACACTGGCTGGGAAGGGGTTAACATCAGGGGGCGATCAATGGGTTAAATGTGTCCCTAGGAAGTGCTTACTAACTGTGTGGGGGAGGTGCTTTGACTGTGGTAAGGCAGAGATCCGTGTTCCTGCTTAGCAGAAACACAGGATCAGTACATTCCTCTTCTCACAGAACAGTGATTTGCCGTGCTTAGACCTCCGTTCTGCCTCTGCCCCCGGACGACTGGCAGGTCCCAGCGGACACCGAGTCCCCCAGACCTGCTGATTGTCTCCCCCCCTGTCCAATCACAGTGGGTCGCCGGCGGCGGCAAAAATCCCCCCCCCCGTGACCCGCAATTGTCAGATCAGGCACAGAGCGGCCGCCCCTACTGCCGTATATGTGCGTGGGACGGTCCGCAAGAGGTTAACCGCTTAAGGACCACCTTACGTACATATACTGCGGCAGGGGTACTAGTAATGGCGGCGATCAGTGATTTTTATCGTGACTGCGACATTATGGTGGATAATTTTAATGCATTTTTGGGACCATTGTCATTTTTACAGCGATCAGTGCTGTAAAATTGCACTGATTACTGTAAAAATTACACTGGCAGTGAATTGGTTAACCACTAGGGGGCTAGGGAAGGGTTAAGTATGTCCTAGGGAGTGATTCTAACTGTTAGGGGGCGCGGCTACGAATGACACTTCACTGATCACCGCTCCCGATCACAGGGAGCTGAGATCAGTGTCACTGGGCAGAACGGGGAGATGCTTGTTTACATCAGCATCTCCCCGTCCTTCAGCTCCGTGAGACGATCGCGGGTATCCCCGCGGTGATCAAGTCCACGGGACCCGCGACCCGACTCGCGGAGCTCCCGGTGGTGGCGCACCCACAAATGGCGGCAAATTCGAAGGGACGTACCTGTACGCCCATTTGCCCAGCCGCGCCATTCTGCCGATGTATATGTATATGTACATGCGGCGGTCGGCAAGTGTTTAAAGTGGGACGGTACCTGACATTTTCTTTTTTTTTTAAAAGCCAGCTGCTACAAATACTGCAGCTGCTGACTTTTAATAAATGGACACTTACCTGTCCCGGGGTCCAGCGATGTCGGCAGCCGAGGCCGATCAATCACTTGGTTATCTGCTGCTGCCGGCGCCATTCTCAGTGAGGGAATCAGTAAGCGTATCGTTGCGGCTTCACTTCCTGGTTCCCTACTGCGCAAGTCGCGCAGCGCAATGAGGATCGTCCGCGTTGTCTGCTGGGACCCGTGGGTGTCCTGGCAGACAGCGCGCCGGGACAGGAAGTGGCATAAACTCCCATGGGAGTTTATGCCCGGAAGTGGGTGTAAATACCTGTCTAAGACAGGTATCTGCACCCCCCTGAAAGGTGCCAAATGTGACACCGAAGGGGGAGGGTTCCGATGAGCGGAAGTTCCACTTTAGGGTGGAATCCCGCTTTAACAAACCAGCCCATAAAAATAATTAAATGCAGTAAAAAAGTTTGCTTAGTAAAAAAAAGAAACCCTAAGGCCCCTTTCACACTGAGGCATTTTTCAGGCGCTACAGCGCTAAAAATAGCGCCTGAAAAAAGCGGGTCCTTTCACACTGGAGCGGTGCGCTAGCAGGACGGTAAAAAAAAAGTCCTGCAGGCAGCATCTTTGGAGCGGTGAAGGAGCCGTTAGACATGTGCGATTCGTTTAGTTACGAATTCGTTTTCCGTTCAAATTCGTTATATTCGTTCATTCGTAATCGTACGAAGGAACGGACGGTTTACTAAAAACTCTAACGAAAAACAAACTATCGAAAAGAACGAATATGAAAAACAACGAAAATACGAAATAATCAAATTAGAAACAACGAAAACTACGAAAGAATGAAAATCCGGAAAAACGAAAACAGAAACAACGAAAATACCGAACAAAGATTCAAAAATAAGGAAAATCAAAATGAACGAAAAAAAAATGAAATTACGAATATTCGGAAAAAACGAAATCAAAACAACGAAAATACAAAATAACAAAAATTCTGCTGATTGAGAATTCGAAAGAACGAATGTTGGTTCTGATTCTGAAATATTCCATCCAGAGTCCAGATAGGGCGCGGTTGGGTCGGAGGCTCTGTGTTTTGGTGGATTTTTGAGTTAAGTTCTGACTTGTGAGAGAGAAATTCTTTGTTTCTTAACCACATGCCGACCGCGCCATAGTCGAAAGACGTCTACAGCACGGTCGGCTTGCTCCCGCGCGCCCCCTGAGGCGCGCACTCGGGAACATCCGTGACCGCCGGGTCCCAAGGACCCGGCGCATCACGGTAAACAGCCGCTGATAGCGGCCGTTTACCACGTGATCGCTCCGTCAAATGACGGAGCGATCACATGTACACAAACCGGCGTCACGTCATGACACCGGTTCCTCCCTCCCCTCTCTGTACCGATCAGTACAGTGAGAGGGGAGAAGCAGAAAGGGGGAGAGACGGGATCAGCGCTGTGGGCTGGATGTGTAGTGCCCACAGCGCTGGTCAGTGCCTGCAATACTCTGCCACCACTGTGCAATACTCTGCCACCACTGTGCAATACACTGCCTACTCTGCCACCACTGTGCAATACTCTGCCACCACTGTGCAATACTCTGCCACCACTGTGCAATACACTGCCTACTCTGCCACCACTGTGCAATGCTCTGCCACCACTGTGCAATGCTCTGCAAGCACTGTGCAATACTCTGCCACCACTGTGCAATACTCTGCCACCACTGTGCAATACTCTGCCACCACTGTGCAATACTCTGCCACCACTGTGCAATACTCTACCACCACTGTGCATTGCTCTGCCACCACTGTGCAATACTCTGCCACCACTGTGCAATACTCTGCCACCACTGTGCAATGCTCTGCCACCACTGTGCCATGCTCTGCCACCACTGTGCCATGCTCTGCCACCACTGTGCAATACTCTGCCACCACTGTGCAATACTCTGCCACCACTGTGCAATGCTCTGCAACCACTGTGCATTGCTCTGCCACCACTGTGCATTGCTCTGCCACCACTGTGCAATACTCTGCCACCACTGTGCAATACTCTGCCACCACTGTGCATTGCTCTGCCACCACTGTGCATTGCTCTGCCACCACTGTGCAATACTCTGCCACCACTGTGCAATACTCTGCCACCACTGTGCATTGCTCTGCCACCACTGTGCATTGCTCTGCCACCACTGTGCAATACTCTGCCACCACTGTGCAATGCTCTGCCACCACTGCAATACTCTACCAATACTGTGCAACACTGTAATACTCGCCAATACTCTGCAATAAATTTTTAATAGAAACAAAGAATTTTTTTTATTTATTTTTTACAGAATTTTCTATATTTTTTGATTTATAGCGCAAAAAATAAAAAACCCAGAGGTGATTCAATACCACCAAAAGAAAGCTCTATTTGTGTGAAAAAAAGGACAAACAATTCATTTGGGTACAGTGTTGCATGACGGAGTAATTGTCATTCAAAGTGTGAGAGCACCGAAAGCTGAAAATTGGTCTGGGCAGGAGGGGGGTTTAACTGCCCAGTGGGTAAGGGGTTAAACATATAAATAGCATACACATTACGTAAAATTATGAATTATGCTCCGATTACGAATCTACGAAAACAATGTTACGAAAGTACAAATGTTACTAAATCTACGAAAATACGAATTTCGAATCAACGAGAATATAGCTCTTCCGAAAATACGAACGCGTCCGAATACGAAATATAACGAAAATACGAATTTCGAATCAACGAAAAAAGAACTCTTACGAAAATACGAACGAGTCCGAATACGAACACCGACGACTTACGAAATTACGAATCAACGGAAACGAAACGAAACAAATTTTTCTATTGTGCACATGTCTAGGAGCCGTGTATTCACCGCTCCTACCCATTGAAATCAATGGGGCAGGGCGGCTATAGCGCCGGGCAAAGCGGCAAACCGCCCGCTGCAGTGGCGCTTTGCGTGCGGTTTTAACCCTTTTTCGGCAAACCGCCCCGCTAGCGGCCGAATAGCGCCGCTGAAACGACGGTAAAGCAGCGATGAATATAGCACTGCTTTACCCCCAACGCCCCGAACCGCCCCAGTGTGAAAGATGGCCTAAAGGGTTAACCACTGCTGGAGGGAGACTGAAGCCTCCGTCTAAAGCACCCATTCACCAGGTGGTTAATGAGCTAAACCTCCCCCCTCCCCCTCCCAGGAATCAGAACATAATGGAAAAGTTTGTTAAGAACGGTGACAACAAAGGTAAGAAATTGCTACAGAATTACAATAATATTCTGCAATGTACACAAACCCGGGGAATTGTCATAAACAGGCTCCTCCCCATTTCTTATTTGGTGAAATGCTGGAGAGCTCATAGGGGATATCCTTTTATATTTCTATCTCAGCAGGCCGTAGCTGCCTCCAGTAGTCCCAGTGCCTCCAGTAGTCCCAGTGCCTCCAGTAGTCTCAGTGGCTCAGTAGTCTCAGTGGCTCCAGTAGTCTCAGTGGCTCCAGTAGTCTCAGTGGCTCCAGTAGTCTCAGTGGCTCCAGTAGTCTCAGTGGCTCCAGTAGTCTCAGTGGCTCCAGTAGTCTCAGTGGCTCCAGTAGTCCCAGTGCCTCCAGTAGTCCCAGTGCCTCCAGTAGTCTCAGTGGCTCAGTAGTCTCAGTGTTCTGTCTCAAGGACATTCAGCTAAACCATTCTTATCCCATAAACATGATACCATATTTCTTCGATCGCAGTTTATTGGAACAAGCTAGGTGAAACTACAAATAACAAGAATAAACCTTGATAAGTACAATATCCCATAAATTTAGCATACATTTCAAAGACAAATATACACAGTACAATATGAGACAGTAAAACTTACTTTTTTAAGTTCAATAAGGGATTGATGGTAAGAGATTGAAACAAGACATCTTGCAGTCTGAAAAGCATGATGAATGTGTCTCTTCCTGTGAGACTTTACCCAGAATACTTTGCTTTCCAAGTACTTCCTAGGTTATAAACTTTATTAATAAAATATACACACAGAAGCAATACCAAAAAAGGACGCTAGATGGCGCCTAAGCTCTGCAAATGATTCCTATAAAAGGTAACAACATTAAATGTCATTTACAACAACACAAATGCAGATAATCAGAATATATCCATCTGATGGACAGAACACTCCCCGCCTGACGTCAAGTGACGTCACTAACAGAGTCCTCCGTAGAAAGTAACAGAACAAGCTCAGTCACTGGTCTCAAGAACACTTTGGCCTCATTCTGTTGAAAGGTCTTGACCTCGACCTTACGGACAAGATTATCTTTGCTTGGCAGTACTTTGGTGACTAGACCTAAAGGCCACATGTTCCTTAGTGTCTGGCAATCTCTCATGAGCACAACATCACCAAGTTTAAGGTTAGGTTTTTCTGAGTGCCACTTCCTCCTTAGTTGAAGAGTAGATGTGTATTGCTCCCTCCACCGACTCCAGAAGGTATTGGCAAGAGTTTGAACTTGTCTCCATTGACGTTTGTAAAGGTCCTTCTCACAAAACTCTCCAGCTGGAGTACCTACAGGACCAGTCTTTTGCGTGAGCAACATGGTAGGTGTGAGAACCATTGGATCTTCAGAGTCACTTGAAATTGAAGTTAAGGGTCTGGCGTTAATGATGGCTGTAACCTCTGCCATAAATGTCACTAAACACTCGTGAGTAAGCCTTGCAGTTCCTACTTGTAGGAAGATAGAGTCAAGAATTCTGCGGGCTATGCCTATCATCCTCTCCCACACACCTCCCATGTGAGAAGAGTGAGGTGGATTGAAGATCCACGTGCAGTCTTGCTTACTCAAATACCTTTTTACACTGGGGATGTCCAAGTTAGAAGGAATTTGCAGTTCTTTTACTGCTCCTACAAAGTTAGATCCTCTGTCAGAGCGAATGAGTTTCACTGGGCCTCGGATTGCAATGAAACGTCTAAGAGCATTAATGAAACTTGAAGTGTCCAGCCTGGGTATGGTGTGTTCAGGCAGTGGTGCAAGTTTTGCTTTTCCCATTACAAACCCTATGTGGCTATGTCCTTTAGTGTTTATGGTTTTCAGGTAAGCTACAGCAGCAATTGCTTTAACAGAAGCATCCGCAAACACACAAAGTCTTTGCATCTGAACATCTGCAGATGACAGAGGAGCATATGGGCGTGGAATTTTAAGATTAGATAGCGCTGTAAGTGAGTCCTTCCACTCTAGCCATAAGTTCTTCCTGTCGGTGGGAAGAGGGTGGTCCCAATCTAGCGACTCACAGGTTAAGTCTCTGAGTAGTGCCTTACCCTGGATGGTGACAGGTGCTGCAAAGCCTAAAGGATCGTATAGGCTGTTTATGGTAGACAGGACACCTCTACGGGTAAAGGGTTTTTCCTCTGTGTTTACTTGGAAAGTGAAGGTGTCAGATCTTAAGTCCCAAAGCAAACCAAGGCTGCGTTGCATGGGGAGTGAGTCTGTGCCTAGATCTAAGTCCTTTAACTCGTTGGAATGGTCTTGGACAGGAAAGGCTTCTAAAACTTCTCTACTGTTGGAAGCAATCTTGTGGAGCCTTAAGTTGGAACACGCAAGCATTGCCTGAGTTCTTTTGAGGAGACTGATTGCGGCTTCATTTGTGGGTAGTGATTTCAAGCAATCATCTACATAGAAATCCTTGTCCACAAATTGTCTGACATCTGACCCATACTCTGACTCTCCCACTCTAGCAGAGTGTCTGAGGCCATATATAGCAACTGCAGGGGAAGGGCTGTTGCCAAATATGTGCACCTTCATGCGGTATTCTGTGATGTCTCCAAAGGGGTTGTTGTCCCTGAACCAGAGAAACCTCAAAAAGTTTCGGTGTTCTTCCTTAACAAGAAAGCAATAGAACATTTGTTGTATGTCTGCCATGAATGCGACTGAATCCTTGCGGAAGCGGAGAAGTACTCCCAATAGTCTGTTGTTGAGGTCAGGGCCAGAAAGAAGGACATCATTTAGAGAGACACCTTCATGCTTGGCGCTGGAATCAAACACCACTCTAATCTGCCCTGGCTTCTTGGGGTGATAGACCCCAAATATGGGTAAGTACCAACATTCTTCTGAGTCTTTGAGGTCTGGAGCTACCTCAGCATGGCCATTTTGGAATATTTTGCCCATGAAGGAAAAGAAATGTTCTCTCATCTCTGGTTTCCTTTGCAGATTGTGTCTTAAGGAAGTGAGGCGTTTATATGCTAGTTCCCTGTTGTTAGGCAAACGTTGTCTCTGTGGCCTAAAGGGAAGAGGTGCTACCCAGTTATTACTCACGTCTTTCTCCATACTGCTTTCCATAACCTCTAGGAAGATCCTATCCTCAATGGACATTGCTACCTGGTTGTCTTCCTTTGTTCTCCTGAACACTGAGTGTCCTAAGTCGCTTTGGTCATCGTCATAGGCATTGCTGTCACAGAGGGAACTTAGGAAAGGAAGAGGTACAGGGTTGTTGTGCGGTAGCTCCTTTATGAGGATGCGATTTTGACAGGGTTGGAACAGAGAAGGACGACCATTCTCGAGGGTACTAGTGAGCAGATTATTAACAGATGCCGGTTTGTGTGCACCTCCCAGGCAAACATCACCTATAATGACCCACCCAAGATCCAGCTTTTGGGCATATGGCGCACTTTTAGGACCGTTGATCAGTTTCCTTACTTTGTGGACTTGCAAGATATCTCTCCCTAGGAGTAAGATTATCTGAGCCTGATCATCAAGTTCTGGTATGAGATGTGCTATGTGCTTCAAGTGAGTCTGGTGAGCTGCTGCGTCTGGTGTGGGAATCTCCGATCTGTTGTCTGGCATCTGGTTGCACTCTATTATGGTCGGCAAGGGTAGGCATGTCTTACCATCCATAGATTCAATTTGTAGGCCGTCAGCTCTTCTCCCCACCGTTTCCACTGTACCTGCACAAGTCCTAAGGGAGTAGGGGCTGCTGGGGCCTTTAAGGTTTAGAATGTCAAAAAACACAGGTCTGGCTAGTGACTTATTACTCTGATCATCCAAAATGACGTAGAGCTTGACTGCTTTGTCTCTGCGTCCCTTTGGGTAAACTTTCACTAGACAGATTTTAGAGCAAGATCTGCCACCTGTACTTCCTTTGCAGACTTCAGTGCACTGTGAAGTGATTGCTGTGGTATCTGTACTAGAGTCTTTGGTCTCCCTGCCTTGCTCCTTGTCACCATGGACAGGTGGGAAGGTTCTTGGAGTAGGCTTTGGGTGTAAAGCTGTGTGGTGCTCTGTGCTGTCACACTCTGTGCATTTGACACTGACCTTACAGTCCTTGGCGAAGTGTGTAGACGAAGAGCAGCACTTGTAACAGATGTTGTTCTCTTTGAGGAAGGCTTTGCGTTCCTGGATGGTCTTTGTCCTGAAGGCTCTGCATTTCAGAAGAGGATGTGGCATCTTATGTAGAGGGCAGAACTTCGTAGGGTCATTGACTTGATCCTCTGGCTGAAACTCTGCAAATCTGTGAGAAGAAATGTTAGTTTTGTGCACTGCTACTGGAGCCCTGAGTTGCTTAGGGCCAGCAGAAGTGATGTAAGACACTGGAAAAATGAAGCTGGGGTCATCTTTCGTTCCTGCTTGTCTGTCTACAAAGTCCACAAACTCACTAAATGGTGGAAAGGGCACATTGTGTTTCCGTTTGTAGTTACAGCCATGAGCAATCCATCTTTCGTGTAACTCATAAGGAAGTTTTTGAGCTAAGGAGTTAATACCTCTGGCAGAGTCAAGATAAGAAAGGCCAGGTAAGTCACCTTCCGCTTTAGCAACTTGTAACTCCATACATAGGTCACTGAATTCTCTGAGTCTTTGGTAACCTCTGCTAGGTATTTTTGGAAAGTCTTCTATCCTTTTAAACAGTGTACTCTCTATAGCCTCTGGTGAGCCATAACATCTATCCAGTCTGTTCCAGATGTTTGTAAGGCCTATCTCAGGGTGGTTTATATTAATGTCTCTGATCCTTTTGGCGTGTTCAGCAGAATCATTGCCAAGCCACTTTACAAGGAGTTCTATTTGTTGTCTGCAAGATAGATCTAGACCTTGGATAACACTCTGGAAAGAGGATCGCCACGCCCTGTAGTGTTGAGGGCGATCACTAAATTTGGCAAGTCCTTGGGTAACTAACTCGCGTTTGGCCAGGAACTTGGCAAAGTCTACAGTAGCCTGATTGGCATTGGGGTAGGCTGCTGGTGTATTGTGGTGCGGTGTAAAGGCATACCTGATAGAAGTCTCTTCTTTAGGCTCTCTGGGCTCAAACTTGCATGCGGTTGGCAGTTCGTACCGGCTCGTTGCATACACCTTTGGAGTGAAGACAGGTGTTTGATGTTTGTATGAAGGTTGAGTACCTTGTGGAGTAGAAGGTTTGGTTGGGACTGGAACGTCTGGAACACTGTCAGATTTTTCTTGCCTGTAGCACTGGGGTCTAAGGTCGTCTTGTTGCTGCTTGATTTGGTGTGACTCTCTGACATCATGTTTAATTTCTTGTTGTGGGATGCTGCTTGGGTCACAGTGCTGGTAGACATAATCCGACGTGCGTTGCAAGGAATCTTGTTGTTCTTCCTCTAGGCCTGGTATGCTGCTACCTGCTCTTGGCTCATCGTAGATGGCTGCTTCAAGAGCTTCTGCTTCTGCAATGGCGGCGGCAGCATCTCGTTCCACTGCCAGCTTCTCCATGTTAGCTTCTAAGATAGCTTGCTGCAGTTTCAGAGATGCCTCTTGCTGAGCTCTTTCGTCTTCCAGGCGTATTCTTTCCATCTCTCTCTCTTGTTCCTGTCTCACCCTTTCTTGCTCTCTCTCTTGTTCCTGTCTCACCCTTTCTGCTTCAAGGTGGGCCTTTTCTTTTTTCATCTGCAGCTCTTGGTCTGCGAATGCGGCCCTGGCTCTTGCTGCTTCCGCTTTCGAACGGGCGATAGCTGCTGCATTTGCGACAGATGACCTAGATGAGCTTGCTTGTGATCGTGTTTTGTAAGAAGATGTTCTACTGTGAGACATGGCTGTGGGGAAGAAGCTGTCTTGCTGTATAGAGACCGTTCTAGTGTCGGTGCTGCTTGACAGAGCGCGTCTCTGTGTAGCGTGGCTGCTTGCTTTGCCTCCCACAGGCCTGCTTCTTTAAGGCTTCTGACTGTATGGTACTGTGTAGCCCCAGGCTGTACAGACTTCCGAAGTCAGCTTATCTTCCCTTCAGAGGTCAGCTTAAAAATTTCACTGTTCTGTCTCAAGGACATTCAGCTAAACCATTCTTATCCCATAAACATGATACCATATTTCTTCGATCGCAGTTTATTGGAACAAGCTAGGTGAAACTACAAATAACAAGAATAAACCTTGATAAGTACAATATCCCATAAATTTAGCATACATTTCAAAGACAAATATACACAGTACAATATGAGACAGTAAAACTTACTTTTTTAAGTTCAATAATGGATTGATGGTAAGAGATTGAAACAAGACCTCTTGCAGTCTGAAAAGCATGATGAATGTGTCTCTTCCTGTGAGACTTTACCCAGAATACTTTGCTTTCCAAGTACTTCCTAGGTTATAAACTTTATTAATAAAATATACACACAGAAGCAATACCAAAAAAGGACGCTAGATGGCGCCTAAGCTCTGCAAATGATTCCTATAAAAGGTAACAACATTAAATGTCATTTACAACAACACAAATGCAGATAATCAGAATATATCCATCTGATGGACAGAACACTCAGTGCCTCCAGTAGTCTCAGTGGCTCCAGTAGTCTCAGTGGCTCAGTAGTCTCAGTGCCTCCAGTAGTCTCAGTGGCTCCAGTAGTCTCAGTGCCTCCAGTAGTCTCAGTGGCTCCAGTAGTCTCAGTGGCTCCAGTAGTCTCAGTGGCTCCAGTAGTCTCAGTGGCTCCAGTAGTCCCAGTGCCTCCAGTAGTCTCAGTGGCTCCAGTAGTCTCAGTGGCTCCAGTAGTCTCAGTGGCTCAGTAGTCTCAGTGGCTCCAGTAGTCTCAGTGGCTCCAGTAGTCTCAGTGGCTCCAGTAGTCTCAGTGGCTCCAGTAGTCTCAGTGGCTCCAGTAGTCTCAGTGGCTCAGTAGTCTCAGTGGCTCCAGTAGTCTCAGTGGCTCCAGTAGTCTCAGTGGCTCAGTAGTCTCAGTGGCTCAGTAGTCTCAGTGGCTCCAGTAGTCTCAGTGGCTCCAGTAGTCTCAGTGGCTCCAGTAGTCTCAGTGGCTCCAGTAGTCCCAGTGCCTCCAGTAGTCTCAGTGGCTCCAGTAGTCTCAGTGGCTCAGTAGTCTCAGTGGCTCCAGTAGTCTCAGTGGCTCCAGTAGTCTCAGTGGCTCCAGTAGTCCCAGTGCCTCCAGTAGTCTCAGTGGCTCCAGTAGTCTCAGTGGCTCCAGTAGTCCCAGTGGCTCCAGTAGTCACCCGCAGGTGACTCCTCTACCTTCTCTGGAAATGCCCGTCTTTTGAGGGGGTTGGCATAATGGCACACAAGTAAACATGAGAAGCCCCCAGCCGGTTATTGCCATGTGTTACTTTGTGTACCCGCTATGCCGAGTACTCCCTGCGGAGGAGCCCAGGCTGTGCTTAGAGGCTGCAGGGAGCGAAGCACCACAATACCCAGCAATGCAGCATTGGACATGTGCACAATAGAAAAATCAGTTTATTTTCGTTTCGTTTCTTTCGTTTCCGTTGATTCGTAACGATTCGTAATTTCGTAAGAGTTATTTTTTCGTTGATTCGTTTTTCCGTTAGTTTAATTTTCGTTTATTCGAAATTCGGACGCATTCGTACTTTCGTAAGATTGATTTATTCGCACTTTCGTAACATTGTTTTCGTAGATTCGTAATCGGAGCATAATTCATAATGTTATGTAATGTGTATGCTATTATTACATTGTTAGGCCCCTTTCACACCGGGGCGTTTTTCATGCGGTGCAGCGCTAAAAATAGCACCTGTTCACCGCATGAAAAAATCCGGCCCCTTTAACTCCAGTGTGAAAGCCGGCGGGCTTTCACACTGGAGCGGTGCGCTAGCAGGATGACAAAAAAAGTCCTGCTAGCAGCATCTTTGGAGCGGGATAGCCGCTCCTTCCCATTGATTAGAATGGGACACCGCGGTGAAACTGCGGCAATACCGCGGCAAAGCGCCGCTACGGCGGTGCTCTGCGGGGGGTCTTTAACCCTTTTTCGGCCGCTCGCGGGGGTAAAACCGCACCGCGAGCGACCGAAAACCGCGGTTAAAACGACGGTAAAGCAGCGCTAAATATAGCGCTGCTTTACCGTCACCGCGGCTCCCCGCCCCGGTGTGAAAGGGGCCTAAGAGACACGGAAAATTACAAATCGAAAAAAAAAAGTTAAGAATGTACGAATTTTTTCGTTCAATCCATTCGAAGCACGTTAAGCAGCGCCATAGAAAGAGACACGGAAAATTACCAATTCAACAAAAAAAAAAAAGTTACGAATGTACGAATTTTTTCGTTCATTTTGATTTTCGTTGTTCCTGTTTTCGTTTTTCAGATTTTCTTCTTTCGTAGATTCGTTGTTTCTATTTTGTTTTTTTTTCGGATTTTCGTTGTTTTCCGGATTTGTTCGATTCAAACGATTCGTTAAAATTTTTAGCAAAATAACGAAAAAAAAACGAAAAACGAAAAAAATACGAAACGAATTGCACATCTAGCACACAAGCAAACATGAGAAGCCCCCAGCTGGTTATTGCCATGTGTTACTTTGTGTACCCGCTATGCCGAGTACTCCCTGCGGAGGAGCTCAGGCTGTGCATAGAGGCTGCAGGGAGCGAGGCACCACAATACCCAGCAATGCAGCACTCATTTGGATACAAAGCATTTTTCAAGTTTAGCTCGCCCATCCTCCGTCATCCGACCGTAAACGCCGGTGTAACGACATATTTGGCGACCCCCATCGCAGTTTGCTACGGAAGTGACGTTCCTGTCGCCGCCATCTTGCTGCACCCCACACTCGTCCACAGTAAGGATACACTCATGCCCCGTACACACATTGCCGGACATTCCGACCGCCAAATTTTGTCCGACACTGGTGTTGCGTACACACGGTCGGACAAAGTTGTTCGGAACGTGGTGACGTTCGTTGCGTACGACGGGACTACGTAGAGCAGGGATCTGAAACTCTGACATTCACAGACATGACTAGGCATGATGGGAATTGTAGTTCCTGAACAACTGGAGGGCCGTAGTTTGAAGACCCCTGACGTAGAGGCTAGTAGCCAATAGCTTTGGTCTCGTAAATTTGATCCGAGCATGCGTGGCACTTTGTCCGTCGAAATTCTCTACAAACGATCGGAAAAATTTTAGATCCTGCTCTCAAATTTTTTCCCGGCAGAATTTCCGACGGAAAAAGTCCGATGGCGCCCACACACGATCGGATTTTCCGACAACATAATCCGATGGGACCTTTTTCCGTCTGAATTTTCCGACCGTGTGAACGGGGCATAGGAAGGGGGAAAGCGGACATCTTGTTACACCCACCGGAGTTTTGCATTTTACACGTATTTATAACACTAAACTGCGTTTATATAGTGAAATATACAGGACTTCGAACTCCGTCTGATTGGTTAGATGTTGAATTTTAAAAGCAGCGAACTTCTGTCAGATTTCTAAACCTGTGAGATGAGAAGGGTCGCCGCTGCTTTTAGAATTCAACATCTAACCAATCAGACGGAGTTCTAATCTTGTATTTCACTATATAAACTGACTTTACCGTTATTAGGGTTGTCCTGATACCGAGCATTTGTGCGAGTACTTGTACCAGTACAAATGCTCCCGATGCCAGATCCGATACCTGGCAAAGCGGCACGGCGCAACCTTAAGTCAGCGGGCGTAACAGCGGAAATGACGCTCCGTGTCGACGTCGGCGGTTGGACATCCCGACGCCCATCTTGGTACACCCTGCACTCGGCCGCAGTAGGCCAGCAGCGGACATCTTGTTACACCCAGCCCATATAGTTCAGGCTGGGTGTAACAAGATGGCCGCTGCTGCTTTTATGTGGCCGAGTGCAAGGAGTACCATGAGGGGCCGTCGCAGGCAGTCCATCAGTGCTCATAAATGCCACCTATCAGTGCCCAATGTCCATAAGTGCCCCTCATCAGTGCCAGCCACCTGTCAGTGCCAGCGCTACCTATCAGTGCCATCTGTCAGTGCCAGACACTTGTCAGTACTCGCCATCAGTGCCATCTGTCTGTGCCAGCCACCTGTCAGTGCACGCCGTCTGTCAGTACCACCTGTCAGTGCCAGCCACCTGTCAGTGCCAGCCACCTGTCAGTGCTTGCCATCAGTGCCACCTGTCAGTGCCTACCATCTGTCAGTACCACCTGTCAGTGCCCGCCATCAGTGCCACCTGTCAGTGCCCGCCACCTGTCATTGCCATCTGTCAGTGCCACCTGTCCGTGCCAGCCACCTGTCAGTGCCCGCCATCAGTGCCACCTGTCAGTGCCCGCCACCTGTCATTGCCATCTGTCAGTGCCACCTGTCAGTGCCCGCCATCTGTCAGTGCCACCTGTCAGTGCCCGCCACCTGTCATTGCCATCTGTCCTATCTGTGCTCATCAGTGCTGCATGTCAGTGCCACCTAATCCTATCTGTGCTCATCAGTGCTGCATGTCAGTGCCACCTAATCTGTATTGTGCTTTGAAAACTGTCACATGACATTAAAAAAAAAAAAATATCGGTAATCGGTATCGGCGAGTACTTGAAAAAAAGTATCGGTACTTTGTACTCGGTCTTAAAAAAGTGATATCGGGACAACCCTATAATACTGTTATAAATACGTGTAAAATGGGTGTAACAACATGTCCGCTCTCCCCCTTCTTAGTGTCTCCTTACTGTGGACGAGTGTGGGGTGTAGCAAGATGGCGGCGACGGGACGTCACTTCCGTAGCAAACTGCGATGGCTCGCCGAATATGTCGTTACACCGGCACAGCGCGGGTGCGCGTGCATAGCGGAGACTGCGCCAACACCTCTGCCCACTTTACATGGACCCAGCGGACCCCAGACAAGGGCCCTGATAAAAGCCGCCCCCGAGGACCAGCAGCGGGGCTCCCTGGATTATGGGTCATTTAGCCGAGACACCAGGGACCGCGTCCAATCCACACACATGATTGGACGACCAGCCAGGTAGAGGAGCGCACCGAGGTCTCGGGCATAGCACACCGAGGTCTCGGGCATAGCACACCGAGGTCCCGGGCATAGCACACCGAGGTCCCGGGCGCAGCACACCGAGGTCCCGGGCGCAGCACACCGAGGTCCCGGGCGCAGCACACCGAGGTCCCGGGCGCAGCACACCGAGGTCCCGGGCGCAGCACACCGAGGTCCCGGGCATAGCACACCGAGGTCCCGGGCATAGCACACCGAGGTCCCGGGCGCAGCCCACCGAGGTCCCGGGCGCAGCCCACCGAGGTCCCGGGCACAGCCCACCGAGGTCCCGGGCACAGCCCACCGAGGTCCCGGGCACAGCCCACCGAGGTCCCGGGGCACAGCACACCGAGGTCCCGGGCGGCATAGCACACCGAGGTCCCGGGCACAGCACACCGAGGTCCCGGGCACAGCACACCGAGGTCCCGGGCACAGCACACCGAGGTCCCGGGCACAGCACACCGAGGTCCCGGGCACAGCCCACCGAGGTCCCGGGCACAGCCCACCGAGGTCCCGGGCACAGCACACCGAGGTCCTGGGCACAGCACACCGAGGTCCCGGGCACAGCCCACCGAGGTCCTGGGCACAGCACACCGAGGTCCTGGGCATAGAAGAACGCCAAGGCTGTAGTTGGGCTCAAGTTAAGTCCTGGAGGCATGGGGGGGGGGGGGCAGGGGGGCGGAGCCTATACCCAGCTGTGCTGCCATGGAGCCGTCAGGAAAATAAAAACCACATAAATAAATCAATAAAAGAAAGTTCTATTTGTGGGGAAAAGACACAAACATTTTATTTGGGTACAACGTCACAATGATCAGTTAAAGTAATGCAGTGCTTTATCGCAAAAAATGGCCTGGTCAGGAAAGGGGGGTAAATCTTTCAGAGGTCAGGTGGTTATTATCACTTTAAGCTGATTGTGGGTAGTGCCAAACCAACTGGTTGCCATGCTGTGCCCAGACAGACCGGGTCTATGCTATAGAGCTATGTATAAAGTGCCATTTGAAACAGAAGATTTATGCTGTACTATGTGTTGCTTACTACTGACCCCTGCACCCTGCATTCCTACTGACCCCTGCACTCTGCATTCCTACTGACCCCTGCACCCTGCATTCCTACTGACCCCTGCACCCTGCATTCCTACTGACCCCTGCACCCTGCATTCCTACTGACCCCTGCACTCTGCATTCCTACTGACCCCTGCACTCTGCATTCCTACTGACCCCTGCACTCTGCATTCCTACTGACCCCTGCACTCTGCATTCCTACTGACCCCTGCACTCTGCATTCCTACTGACCCCTGCACTCTGCATTCCTACTGACCCCTGCACTCTGCATTCCTACTGACCCCTGCACTCTGCATTCCTACTGACCCCCAAACACTACATTACTTACTACTGACCCCCAAACACTACATTACTTACTACTGACCCCCAAACACTACATTACTTACTACTGACCCCCAAACACCACATTACTTACTACTGACCCCTGCACTCTCTATTACTACTGACCTCTACACTCTCAATTACTACTGACCCCCAAACACCACATTACTACTGACCACCGCACTCTGCATTACCCCTGACCTCTGAATACTGTGTTACTTACTATTGCCCCCTCCTGCACTTATACCTCCTCCTCATACTGGCCTGTCCATGGTGAGCCCCCAGAGGGCCACAGCACATCTTCATGACCCCACTTTCATAGAACTTCCTGTTGTCAGATTTCCTGTTTGTATTCTAACAGTTACAGCATAAGTGACCTATACAGAAGAAGACAAAATGCTGTCAGCCGTGGCGTTGGGGTCCCGAGAACGCAGCAGATACAATGCAATGTCAAGGTTTGGTGAGTACAATTCAGGGGGGGAGGGGGTTTTCTCATGGGGGGTGGAGTGGCTGTATTGGGAGTAGAGGGACATTTTTGGTGGGTATGCATTACTTCCTCTTGACCCCTGCACTCCGTGCCTTACTATCTCCTGACCCCTGCACTCTGTGCATTACTTCCTCCTGACCCCCGCACTCTGTGCATTACTTCCTCCTGACCCCTGCACTCCGTGCCTTACTATCTCCTGACCCCTGCACTCCGTGCCTTACTATCTCCTGACCCCTGCACTCTGTGCCTTACTTCCTCCTGACCCCCGCACTCTGTGCATTACTTCCTCCTGACCCCTGCACTCTGTGCATTACTTCCTCCTGACCCCTGCACTCCGTGCATTACTATCTCCTGACCCCTGCACTCTGTGCATTACTTCCTCCTGACCCCCGCACTCTGTGCATTACTTCCTCCTGACCCCTGCACTCTGTGCCTTACTTCCTCCTGACCCCTGCACTCCGTGCCTTACTATCTCCTGACCCCCGAACTCTGTGCATTACTTCCTCCTGACCCCCGCACTCTGTGCATTACTTCCTCCTGACCCCTGCACTCCGTGCCTTACTATCTCCTGACCCCCGAACTCTGTGCCTTACTTCCTCCTGACCCCCGCACTCTGTGCCTTACTTCCTCCTGACCCCCGCACTCTGTGCCTTACTTCCTCCTGACCCCCGCACTCTGTGCCTTACTTCCTCCTGACCCCCACACTCTGTGCCTTACTTCCTCCTGACCCCCGCACTCTGTGCCTTACTTCCTCCTGACCCCTGCACTCCGTGCCTTACTATCTCCTGACCCCCGAACTCTGTGCATTACTGACTCCTGACCCCTGCACTCTGTGCATTACTTCCTCCTGACCCCCGCACTCTGTGCATTACTTCCTCCTGACCCCTGCACTCTGCCTTACTATGTCCTGAACCCCGCACTCTGTGCATTACTTACTCCTGACCCCCGCACTCTGTGCCTTACTTCGTCCTGACCCCCGCACTCTGTGCCTTACTTCCTCCTGACCCCCGCACTTTGTGCATTACTTCCTCTTGTGGATGGAATAGTTCCTGAAGGGCCAGATAGAGGCAAGCAAAGGGCCACATCCGGCCCCAGGGCCGCATTTTAGAGACCACTGCCCTAGAGAATACTCTGTGCATTACCAACTCCTGACCCCTGCACTCTGTGCCTTACTTCCTCCTGACCCCCGTACTCTGTGCCTTACTTCCTCCTGACCCCCGCACTCTCTGTGCCTTACTTACTCCTGACCCCCGCACTCTCTGTGCCTTACTTCCTCCTGACCCCCGCACTCTGTGCCTTACTTCCTCCTGACCCCCGCACTCTCTGTGCCTTACTTCCTCCTGACCCCCGCACTCTCTGTGCCTTACTTACTCCTGACCCCCGCACTCTCTGTGCCTTACTTCCTCCTGACCCCTGCACTCTGTGCCTTACTTACTCCTGACCCCGGCACTCTCTGTGCCTTACTTCCTCCTGACCCCCGCACTCTCTGTGCCTTACTCCTGACTTTTCAATTAATCGTATATTGGATTGTCAGTAATAATTATTGTTTGTATTGTTATTATAATGCTGATGTTATAACATGGAAGTGTTGTGACCGGAGATCTCCTATAAATCTTTAACCAATTCCCACCCAATCCTCTCCGTTCCCTCCTACATTTTTGCTAGTAAATTACTTACGGTAGTGGATCCCCAAACATATTATATTGTATTTTATATATATATGTATTTATTTCTTTTTTTAAGCAGAGACCCTAGAGAATAAAATGGTGGTGATGGCAATTTTTTTATGTCACACCGTATTTATGGAGCAATTTTTGAAACAATTATTTTTTCAAAATAAAAATAATGTATATTTTTTTTATTTTATTTTTTTTATTTTTTATTTTTTTGGCAGAGACCCTAGAGCAGGGGGTCTCCAAACTTTCTAAACAAAGGGCCAGTTTACTGACCTTTAGAGCTTAGGAGGGCCGGACTGTGGTCAGTGGGAGTAGAAAATGCCCCAGCCTCAGATGCCCCATCAATGCCCCCATCATTGGTGTCAGTGGGAAGAATAGTGCCCCATCATTGGTGTCAGTGGGAGGAATAGTGCCCCATCATTGGTGTCAGTGGGAGGAATAGTGTCCCCTCATTGGTGTCAGTGGGAGGAATAGTGCCCCATCATTGGTGTCAGTGGGAGGAATAGTGCCCCATCATTGGTGTCAGTGGGAGGAATAGTGCCCCATCATTGGTGTCAGTGGGAGGAATAGTGTCCCATCATTGGTGTCAGTGGGAGGAATAGTGCCCCATCATTGGTGTCAGTGGGAGGAATAGTGCCCCATCATTGGTGTCAGTGGGAGGAATAGTGCCCCATCATTGTGTATCAGTGGAAGGAATAGTTCCCCATCATTGGTGTCAGTGGAGGAATAGTGCCCCATCATTGGTGTCAGTGGGAGGAAATAGTGTCCCATCATTGGTATCAGTGGGAGGAATAGCGCCCCATCATTGGTGTCAGTGGGAGGAATAGTGTCCTATCATTGGTGTCAGTGGGAGGAATAGTGTCCCCATTATTGGTATCCGTGGGAGGACTAGTGTCCTATCATTGGTGTCAGTGGGAGGAATAGTGTCCCATCATTGGTATCAGTGGGAGGAATAGTGTTCCATCATTGGTGTCAGTGGGAGGAATAGTGTCCCATCATTGGTATCAGTGGGAGGAATAGTGTCCCATCATTGGTATCAGTTGGGAGGAATAGTGCCCCATCATTGGTGTCAGTGGGAGGA